>CM053792.1:412761263-412796263 GCA_028749045.1 Cupressus sempervirens | reverse complement strand
TAAGAGAATTTGAACCCAAGATCCCCCACGTGAGAGGCTCACAAGTTACCATTGTGTTGTAGGCTCTTGCCTTATGTATGTATATATGCATATATTTATATGCAAATGCACATGTGTATATGTATATGTATACATAAATATGTGTGTGTGTGTGTGTGTGTGTGTGTGTGTGTCTATATATATGGGTAAGTGCAAGAAGTTGGGTCTCATTTTTGGGAAAAAAGTGGAATTTTTTTCCTATTTTTAAAATTTCTTGTCAATTGATGTCAAAATTTGAGGCATTTTGAGATTGAATATAAAAAAATTTAGAAATAAAAATTATAGTGTTTAGAATCTACTTTTTGAATATATAATTTATCTGTGTACCCATATGATAGATTTATTTTTTGGTATGGATCTTTAAAAACCACTTTTTCAAAGTGTTTGTTTCAGGACCATACCACACTCATGTACGAACACCATAATTTGACAAAAATAATTAATTTTTTGTAAATCCTTTTAAAGAAAGTTACTATATATATATATATATATATATATATATATATATATATATTATCGGTAAACAACCAAAGCCTCGTATTCTTATTTAATAAATGAGAAAACTTACATGGTTCGTCCATTCAAAAGGGCACTAGTATGAAATAACAGATTAAGAAAACCTCCAGGTCTGACTAGGACCAAAGTCCTATATTGTACAAATTACAAAGGGCATACCCTAGTTTACATCATCTCTTTTTATTCTACATAAATGCGTTTTAATCAAAATATTTCCTTGAGAAGAGGAGAAACAAGGTGAATCTTGTCCATAGAAATGAATATCCTTTCTAGATTGTGGTATTTATATGGAAACTACATCAATAACACTGCTCACTTGCATATAAGGTTAGATTCCAGCTTCTAAGATCATATAAATAACAAAGTCTAAAAAATACCATACTCAAAATCACACCATTAAATCCTAATAGCAATATCACAATTCCCATCCTTTCTAATGATTAAAGGTAATCTATAATTTTAAATGTTAATTAATCTTACATGTTTTAAAGATATCATTCTCAATTATTATTTTTACATATTTCCTATTGATTGTAGGTTTTAGAATTTACTTCCTTAATTTAGATGTGTCTACCTCTTTTGAGATGGTACTTATTTGTTCTTGATAATAGGAAATGATCAAAACCAAATATGGAAAGATGAACAAAAGTTCCTATCTTCCTTTAATTTGCAGGAAGTCATTACCCACTAATAATAACAACACCTGATGTGGAAACTAATAAGTTGATCTCTAACCTTTTTGTTCATAGACTATATAATTAATTTAGATACTTCTTATTTGATGATTCTGTTTGATGGTGTAGTATTCTACCTTGCATTAATTAAAAACTAGTTTCCATTCTTAATTCTTTCTAGTGTTATGATATCCTAACTTTCCTATGCTTAATTTACTAGTTTGGGTTTAACTTTTTCTTATAGGTGAGACCTAATTTGAATTCTATTTTAATCCCTTTTTAGATTCATAATTTAGCATTGCTTATAGCCCTTTATACTTCCAATAGAAAGAATTTAAAACAACATTCGATATATCTAATCAATGATCTACCAAAAGGATACCGAGAACAAGATAACCAAATAATAAGTAGGATAAGAATCAGAAACCTGAAGCTACCCCATTTAAAGATTGACAATGTATACAAAGTTTTTGATATATTAATATATATACAGCCTGCTCCATACAAGGCACATAACTATAATAATGATTACAAACTAAGATGACCATATTAAAGATATAATTAGAAACCTAGAGATATAATCCTAAAGGACTGAGGCATACAAGAGAACCAAAACAAAAAGAAAAGGGCCTATGAACACCTCGAAATAAAATGAACTAAAACAAATACCCAGAAACCAAAATCCTACACACAGGAGCCACTACATATATTTCTTAAGACTAGCCTTCTATATGTCATCATTTTTTATGCAGACCATGATGATCTTTGTGACTTCTTTGATGTTTGTAATTGGGTGTCCTAGAGGAAATATGAAGGTAGTCTATTCTTTTCTTGATTCATCCAGATTAGGGAGTATGATTTCCACATTCTTCAGATTTTCCAGATCAACCTTTGGTTCAACAAACACATTATATAGATTCAAGTAACTTTGAATCTATTCCATATTAGGCACAATCTCTAAACCTCTCCAATGCAAGAGGAAGGAGATGTCAACCTCCATTTTCCACCAAGCTTGGTAAAATTTGAAATTATCACTAATAATTAGAATTGGGCACCTAAAAACCTTAGCTTGACCTAAGCTACTAGGGCTCATGTATATTTCCAAGAATAGAATCCTCTGATTGACAATGCTTATCATTGCATGTTCCATCCCTTCTACCCAAGTTAAGTCAAAGATGTCACAACACAAATTGATGATCATACCATGCTCTATCTTTACCCTTGCTAGACACAATATAAAGGACTCTATGATAGAGTTGTTCATCCTCCAAGTATAGGCATAGTTGAAGGTATGCTCACCTAAAAATCTATTGACCACTACCCTTGAAAGATCATTCAAGGAATTAAGAATTCTATTCCATCTTTTAGGTTTGACATTATCCTTAAAATCCATCATCCTACCTTCTAAGGCATGGAAAACCACTATAGTTGTTTCCATTCTAAACCCTACACTATCGAACAGTGACAAACTGATGACAAATGTTGAACACTGAAAGAGACATGAGACACTACCTTTATAGATGTTAAAAGGAACTGAAAATTCTAGAGGATTCAATTATTCATGATAGTTAATGATGAATAGTTCCATCATTTTTTGATGATTCTAGAATACTAGTTAATTTCTTAATTTCTATTAGGATTTCCTTTTAGTTATGGAAAGTATTATTAGTTTTTAAATTTCTTGATTAACTATTAATAAGTCTTCCCCATCAAACCCTTTATTTGCTAATTTTTTAGCTTTTCAATTTCTGACACAAAATCATAAGTGAGGTCTTCATCATATTCCTTCTTCTAATTATCCTTCTTCTTCTCCTCCTCTACCTCAACCTCCTTTACATCTTCTTCTTCCAATTCCACACCTTTCTCCTATTGATACTAGAGAAGTGTTAGCCTTTAGGGTTTATCATCACCTTTTGCAAGCTCGAAACTTAAAATATCAATTGTTAATTTGAATTCCATTACTATATTTAAATGTCCTTTCTGCTATACTACTAAATATTTTTTTCATAATTTTGAAGAGTTTATCATCTATATTCATTAAAACAATGAATATGGTAAAATTTCTTATAAAAAATATATTTACTTTCTTCTTCACAAAAATACTTTGCATTTCTAACCCCTATTGTCATCACTCCTTGTTATTTTGTATAATATGGTTAAGACTGGTACAATAAGCCTTTCTCCTTGTTCACAATCATTGTGGCACAAGGATCATCATTTTTTGGGATCTATTTTGGTTATTTGACACCTAGATATCCTTTCTTAATTGTATAGTTAATATTGATATAGCATCTTAGGTTATCCATTATTGTTTTATCCTGTTTAGGTGTGTATTATTTAATGTGTTTACATTGATTGGTTATACAACTTGATCTTTGTATTATGTATATCACTTAGATGGATATTTTCATCTTATTTTTTCATGCTCTCTCTTATTATAACTATAGCATATTTCATCTCTGTTTTATCATTTCTCTATACATCGTATTATTTTATGATACATTTTTTTTCTTTTGGTATGAAAAGCTTTTGTTACATGCAGGACTGTGCATGTTTTACCTAACAACTATCTTTCTATTATCTTGGATATTAATGTTTCTCAATTGATAATTATCTATAGCTTACATTGTCTATGATACCTTCTCTTACTAGCTTATTATATTTAGAGTAGGCTATCCTATGATGTTTTTTTTTAATCTATCCTTCTATGATATGACCCTATTCTTGTTGATATTGGATGATTTGTGCATAATTATTGGTTTTTTCCCACATCTTTATATCTCATATAATATTGTCATATAATTCGTTTCTTGTGTTATGCTTGTGGGGCAACACCTTTATCTATGTTCTTTTTCTCTATCTAAGGATCAACTTTCCTTAGTATAGTGGCATTTGTTTACTATGTGATATATTTTTTTTATAAGGAATGATGTTTTGATCATGACTTTCTCTTTTATACAAGAGGTTCATGTCCTTGATCATCACCTCTTCTCTACTTGCAAAACTCTTTTAATTATAAACATTTTTCCTTACTTTGTTCTCTAGAGCTTGTCATCATTCTTCCAATGATCCTTACTCCACCTCTACATAAGAGACTCAATAGGTGCATCTTTGTTCTTCTTTGAAGTCATATCTTTGTTCACGACACTCCTCTTGAAGGAAAATGTCTTGTACATAAGATATCCTCCTTTCAAGGGTATTTTCTAATAAGTGACATATCCTTTCATAAATTATCTATTTCCTTAGCTTATAAGAGCCTACACTCTTTGTTAATTTTATGGTATACACTATTGATAGAGGATATCTCCTTCTTGATAGAAGTTGTTATCCTTGGTTCTCTTCCTTACAATGTTTATGGCTACATAGTCATCCTAAGGAGGGGGATATATGACTATGGGGTATCAAACTAACACAGAGAGAACATTTCCTATTAGACCTACGTAGGATCTAAGAGAGTACATTTCCTTGTATCCTATTCCTCTTTATAATCTAAGTTTGGCATTGGCCCACTTCTTGCTTTGGGTCCTAGCTAATCTAATTTGAATCATAAGTGGAATCATACATGGAAATTTTCCTTTTCCCTCACACACATATTTGAATAGCTTAGTGACCCCATAAAGTGGAGACCTATAGCTTATTAAAGTGCTTTCATTTTACCACTAAACGAATAGTACTAAAGCAATTTTGACATTTGGTCCATCTATCTTCCTTTCAACTCCTAACAGGGTTGGAATCTTTTGACAGGGACTCATATCTACTAAATGTATTTCATTGACTCCTAACAAGGTCCATCCTTTTACAAATTTTTTAAATATTAATACATCATCTTGTGGGCACCATCCCCACTAGGCTTTTCCCTTGGTGAGGGTTTTCCTAATTAACAAATAATGGTGCTATGAGCTGCATTGTGTTATTGTTATGTTTATTTTTCAATTTGATTACACGTGCATGTTCAATGATTATTAAAGATATCCATAATTGGACAAGTTTTGTGAAATATTGATATTCTCCCCTCCTCCATCTCCCCTCTCAATATTTCCTATTTCTAAACATAACTTATAACACTAAATGGTAAATCTAATAAATCAATTTGCACAATATATTATGCATTTTGTGGTTGTTACTAGCTAATATATCTTCTATATTTAAAATTTTTTGAGTTTCTTTGTGGTGTTGAATTTTTCTCATCATTCACCTTTAATTACAATCAAAGATGAAAAATTTCAACGCCTTGATGCATACCAACATATTTTAAGCATAGAGTATATATTATCTAGTGTGCATCTAATTGTATCTAACATAATCCTATTGAAATCAAGTTAAATATATGGGCATGTATAGGACCATGGTCAACCAAACTATGCCCTTAAGTGACAATGAAAAATTAACAAATCAAGGTTATATCAACTTGACATGCAATTTTCAACTTGTTATGAACTTTCTATCAAAATTTTGATAGGAAATAATATCTAGGAAATTGAATTTAGTTTCTAAACTACTAGATCTTATCTGAAAATAAAAATAAAAATTGATCAGTCAAAATTTTTATTTTTAATGCAATAATACAAAAAGTTTAGGATGAAAATAAGAAGTAGATGCATGTCTGAACACCTTAATCAAAATTAAATGATTCTATTTTTTATTAAGATTCTAGATATAAGAATTAGACTCATTTATGGATGTGACATATATTTTTGGGTATTTTTATTCTAAATAAACAATTAGTTATTAATTTTCTACTACAGTATTTTTGGAATAAAAAACTCTTGTGTCTAACCACCTTAACTAATTCAAAGAAAGATTGTATGATGATATGCATTAATGTTTTGATTGTCATGGATATTGATTACTACTGAAGAAGGATGCAGAGGGTGGATTTAGCAAGATATAGAAAATGACCTTCTAATAATGAAAATGACAAGTTGCTGAATTTTCACACAAACTATAACTAGTGTCAGCTATTTACAGCGGGAAAGAGATTGCTCACAGCCTCACACATGCCATGGAGGGTGGACTTTTGTTTTTTGAGAAACCTTACAGAGTTATGATGATTATGCAATGCCTTTTCATTTTTATTGTTGAGGCTTTTCATTTTATATTTGGTAACTACCATACCTATAACAAGGCTATGTTGTCTATAGATTTGGTGGTTGATTCGGGAGAAGGCATGGGCATTAGTGACTACATTGAACTAGTGGATGTGGAGGAAGGTATCTGTAGTAGTGAGGTGACAATGGTCTACTTGCAGGAAGGTGACCTCTTACCATATATGGAGGGTATAGTGAAGTACAAAAATATTGTATCAATGTAGTTCTTCCAGACTTGGAAGGACAAAAAGGTGATTGTCAATGTTATGGGATTTGAGATCTTTGAGGAAACCATTATGATGGTTAGAGAAATTACTATGGAAGGAAGTAAATGGTGGAGGTAGGCTAAGGTTTATGAGGAAGCTAGTTTGTGAAAAATTTTCAAACTCAAGAAGGAACCAACATGAATGTGTGGAGGGTTTTCATGGGAAGCCCTCCCTAAGCCTTGGGATGCCATCTGCTATGAAATTAAGTGGTATATCACCCTAAAGGACTACTTTTAGATAATTTATTATTAACACTTTCGTATTTTGAATTACTTCAAGAATATTAGACATATTTTCTTCTCATTACTATTATTGCATTCGCTAGAAGATTGTATTTATAAGACTAGGAGGAAACATGATGAAGGTAAAACCATATACCTTATCCATCAAGGGCTTATGAACAAACTATACATCCTACATCTAGCCCAAAACTTGCCTCTCTTGGTTAACACTCTGGCCTCTGTTGCTCTGCAAGTCTCCTTGGACCTAGGTCATGGCCCTAGCCACAAGAAATTTAAGAAAACCCCTGGCTCAAAAGTCAAAATTGACCCTGAGGTTAAAATTAGCCTCATAGAGTTAGATTTAGATACTAAGAAGGGTACATAGAGTACTAGGAGAACTAGTAAATGTCTCCAACTAAAAAAATTTAAGTCCTCACCCACCACCCCCCTCCACCCCCCCACAAGCATGATTCCACCTTTGAGTCTTTCGATAGTGATGTCAAACCTATGAGAAAGAATAGACTATCTAAGGACAAGAAGCCTTCCCCCAACCCTCTTAGCCCTTCCAATATCTCTGACACCTTGGAGGCTACCTTGGCTAGAAGTGAGGTGGAAGATATCACTTCCTCTAGGAAAAAAACCAACAAAGATGTTTGGAAGAAAGGAAAGGATAGCCATAGTAAGGCCAGACTAGAAAGGCTGGAGTAGTCTATGAGGGACTTGGCTAACAATCAAACTAGTATCTGCTAGTGATTCAAAACTTTGGTGGATTTTTCCACCAAGGTCATGCACTTCATGGGTACAAACTTATACTTCTTTGAGGTCAATAAGGAGGAGAAGGGCTTGGGAAAATCTACCAAGACCACCGATCCATCTATGGGTCTTTTATGGAGGACTAGCTAAAGACCATCTTGGACAAACCGATTAATGTGGAGGGGGAGGATGTGGACAAGGATGTTCCTAAGGAAAAGAATGAGGACAAGCATGGGCATGAAGATGGAAGCTAGCACTGGCTCTAGTGTTTTTCTATGTTTTTTTTATGCTCAAAACTATGAACTTGGTACCCCATGGGGTTTTAGTTTTTATGCTTATGTTGGTTAATAGTAACATTTTGTTTAAGTGATACCAGTCTATTTTATAGTCTTTTCTACATATTAGATTAAGGACTGATAGTACCATCAATTATGCTATGGACTTTTTTTTTTTGAAGTTTAAGGATGGTATAGGGTAGATAACTAGGAGGTTACCTCTAGCTGATTCTTTAGCCTTTTTTTTTTTTGGAGTTAGCCCCCCATCTTTATTGGCTGCAATGTAATACTTCAAAAACTAATTCAGAACTTTACAAAATTTAAACTTATTTTTTTCTTTATAGTAGAAGAAACATAGAATGTGGTGCATCTTTTGGATTTCAAAAAATGTTGTACCATTTGGAAGTTATAGTTATTTTTAAATTAGTTTCAATCAACACTTCATACATAAATCCATTTCAAAATAAATAAGATTTACTTACTAAACTCATAATTTGACAGACATTACATTTATGGAAAGCTAAGAATATTCTTACGAAACCCTTTTTGTTTCATCAAATTTCGATGGAAAAAATTTGTTAGCTACATGTTTGGAGTAAAAAGAATGCAAGAACAAGCCAAACACACATTTTTGAGACATTTTAAAAGTTGACCATGTAGGGTTGCTATCCAAAGATATAATAGGCCTTATAAAGGTATTATCTTTTGGGTTTGGTATCAGGATGGGTGAGAAAAAAGTTGGAATAGATTTTGAATTACTTTGAGGCATTTCAAACTACATAATTTTTAGGTCACAACTTTTTGGCACACCATGATCCTGAACATACCCATATTAGAATTTAAACTCTACTATTTTCTATAGTTATTATTTAGATTACATATTTCTTCTCTCATTTTCTATTGAAGCATAATTTTTCTTGTTTATTTATGATAAATAGATTTCTACTCATGAAAAGGAATCATGCTCATGAAATGTATATTTAGAAGGGTTGTGAGAAGTAATTATTAATTCTATAGAGGTCTAATGTGTGATAATTATTAATGATATGAATAAATTAGAATATGTTTCCTAGAACTATTGAATCTATATACTTCGGAAGAATATCTATGTGAGATACCACAATATTTTGAGATTTTTTTAGAAATTGTGGCTACAATAAAAGTGTATTTCCTATAGAAGTGATGCAAGAAATTTAGTAATGAAAAGTCACAGAATATAGTATATAAATCAAAGAAGAATGATAATTTTGGCATCTTACTTTTTATTACAAACTTTGGTTCTCATCTAGAAATCAAGGAAAACCAAAACCTTGATAAGGGATGATTTACTATGGGGTCCCAGACCCTAGAGAAATTAAAAAGAACTAAAAACTTTTCCCAACATAGGAAGAGGGCAAAAAAGGGGTACCTAACATTCTATTCGGCAAGATGTATAGATAAGTATGCATCACATAACACCTACCCCCTTAGTAAGTGCACCACAATTTTATGTATAGTTAATATTTTCCCATTAAACCCTTTGAGACAATAAAAAATCCCAGTAGAATTGACCTTCTTATCATTCACTATGTCTTCCTCCATTATTAAGAAACTTAATTATTCGCATCTAAGATCACCAAATCCATAGATTCTACTTTTGGAGTGCCCAAAACATTAGGAAGATTAGTCTTAGAGTTTCCATCTAACATATTAGAATTGTTAACCTCCAAGATACAACTTAGTACATTGTTCTTTGCTCTCATAGCCTCCACCTAAGGTATCCTATATTAACCTCCAAGCCTTTTGGGAGCTTTAGATTTAGCATCTTCATATAAAATATCCTTATCCTAGTGCCAAATTGTATCACTATGGAAATAAGTAAAAGGGATTGATTAAAACTACATAGCATGGGCCCATGAACTCAAATTTGGTATAATAGAAATGTTGACTGAAAATTAGAGGATTATTTAGCGTTAGTACAAACTCTCACATACATAAGTCACTTTCTAGTAGATATCATATGGTTCATAGCAGAAAGCTTCTTAAAGAAAACTTGAATAGCCCTAAAAAATTCCTCATTCTAAAATTTCAATGGTAAACAAGTGAGTCTAACCAAATTAGCATAGCACTATTGAACTAGTGGGGAGGTGAAATACTCAATTCACATTGTTCCAAAGCAAAGGAGGCCCTCTCAACTGTAATGTCCCCATTTTAGCAGTTGACCAAGTGTGTGTGTGCATTAGCCTTGTTCTACATGGTCCCAAGGGCTAACGAAGGGTTTAATGGGATCTTGGAGTGTTTTGGCCTAGTCATTTCTAGTTTGGGCCAAAACAAAGTTGATTTACTCAGTTTCAGGCATACTTACTATTTTTAGTAAGTCGGCAGAACATAGTGCAGGTCAATTTTGGTGATTGAATTCGATACTCCTTGGTGAGAGATTTTCGATGAGCTATCACTCGCATTATTCGGAGTCTGATTGCTAATACATTTTAATGCCTGAAGTTTTATTAAAGTAACGTCTAATTTAATTGTAAAATATTAAAAGTGTTATTTTAATATTTATTTTATGGTGGTTTACCCAAGGGAAACATAAGGGCTATTTTAATATATGTTTTATATATTACACATCTTTTATCCCACATTGCCCATATGAGTTGAGCGGACCCTTGGAAATAGAATAAAAGGAAGCATTTGTGGCTTCATTAGGCAGGTTGAATATGAGAAGAAATTGGTGTGTGAGTTGCAGCTCCATTCTTGGCATTTGAGGACATCTATCCTCTCTTGTAACATTCTAGACGTCATTCCCTTGGGGTTTGGCCTTTGGAATTCTTTTTTATTGGCTTCATTTTTAGGCAGTTTAATTGCATTTCCGGCTATAGGCAGATTTGGTATTTTGCTCATATCTTCTTCACTAGTTGTCCGATGCTTATGCCACTTTGAGGGAATGGTATTATGAAGGTAGTGGACTGATTGAAGGACAAAGTATTGTAGCAGCAAGTTCGAAAGCATGGGCTGGAGTATTATGTCAATACTGCTGAAGTAATTAGTGAGTTGATAAATCTGCCATGTATTTGGTTTTATGAATTCTGAAAATAACATTTTATTAGCAGCAGTTCATTTCCACTTTGCATACTATTGTAGTTTCTTTCTTGTTTATGTTGTATGATACCAATTCCATGCACGAAACATAACAAACAAATAAACGTTTGATTTTTTGAGTTATAAGGTGTTTAAAACATTAAACGGAGAAATAAGAAGTTGAATGCAAACTGTTTGACATAATTCCTTTCAGCAATTTGGTTTAGTTTTTTTGGGACATCTAGGGGTGCCCATTACAGTGGTATCAGAGCTATAAGTCCTGCCGTCTTATGGAGGTCTTATAGGGAATTTGGAACAGCCGGATAGAGGGAAAAAGTAAGTAAAAAACATAGGCTAAGCATTTATGTTTGAGCATGCGACAGGGGTCTTATAATTTCCACGATACCAGAGCAAGACAAAATAGGATTTCAGACTTGCAAAGCAAACAGTCTAGTACATCCGTATAGGTGGACATTGAATCCAACCATACAGACACAAAGGCAATATTCTTTGATCAAGACAATAATATGGGTGATCGAGATGACAGGAATACAGGATTAGGCAGAGGCGGAAATGCTAGTCCAGATCAGGGGGAGGTACTGTTCAGACAGTTACTGGATACATTAGAGCAGGGGCAGTAGGAGCAGAATAGGCGAATGGACATGATGTTGCAGCTCATGGCTAGACAAATGGGTGTCAATATTAATCCAGGTGATGCCAACAATAGAAACAATAACAATGAGGGAAACAATAACAATAGGGGGAAACAATAACTAGGGAGGCCAAGGCAACAACAATGGTCTTGAGAATAACATTAATGGTAATAATGGACACGGCAACAATGGGAATGAGGCTGATAACTTTAGACACGTTGCACGCCCAGCATGGACTGCGAGCTCGAGACCTCTTCTACCCACTTTCCCACCCAGAGATCCGGTTCAACCAATAAACAAATCATATATTACCGAGTTATAGGATCAATTCAGGAGGGACTGGGAGGCTAGTGGACAAGAGTTTCAGGTGGATATTTGCCTTAGAGATTATATGGACTTGAGGATGAGATACATGCCTAAAGCAGGAGGGAGGAATCAAAACTTTGAGCTGAGGAAGAAAGTTGGAAAACTTTCTTCACCTTATTATGATGCTTCAGGGAATATGACTACATGAGCTTGGGTGCAGAAGGTAGATACATACTTGAAGCTAAATCCTATGCCTGAGGAGGAGGCTATAAGGTATGCGGCTATGCACTTGGATGGCGTTGCACATGAATGGTGGCATCATGGCGTGGTGACTTTGGGGCATAATCATATTACATCCTATGAGGAATTTATCGAAACATTGATTGAGAGATTTGACGCTAAGGATCCTGAGTTACATTTCAAGGAGCTAGCAAAGTTAAAAAACTCAGGTTCTGTGGATGCTTACATTGCCGATTTTCAGCGCTTGTCTGTACTTTTTACTGATATCTCTCCTAGGAGATTGGTGGTGTTATTTTGTGATGGTCTTGCTGATCCATTATGAGGTTGGGTGAAGGGACATGATCCACTCACCTTAGCTGAAGCAACTAAAAAGGCATGAGATTTAGCCCCTTCGGTATACAAAGGAAAAAACCATTCAACAGATTCTTCCTACCGCAAGGAGAAAGACAAAAAACCATTTCAGAAAGAGTATAGCAAACCCAAAGAAGGATCAAAAGGACTAGACAATGAAACCTTGAATTAACTTTGAAAGAAGAAGCTGTGCTTCCATTGTAGAGAGCCTTGGGACTTATCTCATAAATGCTCTCTCAAGGCTAAGGAAAATCAAATGGATTATTTTTTAGCAGAAGAGTCAGAGTCAGAAGGGGAGGATCAGCACTCTGATTCAGATGAGGGTAACACTATAGAGGAGAGTAACATTCCTAAGGATGATAGATCATTGGCACGCTTGACAGGGGCCCAAAAGGCAATCACATTTAAGGTCAAGGGTACTATCCAAAGGGCAGAAAGTGATATCTCTTATTGACACTGGGGCTACACATAACTTCATAGATGCATAGTTGGTAGCCAGGAGTGGGTTACAGACAAAGGAGCATGATGGGTTTAAAGTCATGGTGGCTAACGGTGATAAGTTATTATGCACTCGGAAGATATCTAATCTTCGCATCAGGTTTGGAGATGGGTACGAGTTGGAGGATGAGTTCTATGTTGTGGACATGGGAGATTATGATGTCATCCTTGGCATGACATGGATGGCTTCACTAGTTCAATTCACACTCAATCTAGCGAAATTGGAGATGAGATTCCAGCATGAGGGCAGAACTGTGGTACTTAGAAGACTTTCAAATGGAGGTTGCAGAGTAGTGTCCTTGAGGAGAATGCAGAGACTTTTTCGTCATGATGACATAGAGTGGGCGACAGAGTGCTACACTATGCCAACTTCACCAGAGCCACAAGAAAAGAGTCATCCACTAGATATCCAGAAGATACTTGATAGACACGCTAAAGTATTTAGCAATATTCCTCATGGGGTTCCTCCTGACAAAGGGATGGAACATGTTATTGAGCTCGAGGAGGGAGCCAAACTAGTTATGATTACTCCCTATCATCATCCTAAGAAACACAAGGATGAGATAGAGAAGGCAATTAAGGATTTGTTGGAGATGGGGCATATCAAGTCTAGTAAGAGCCCCTTTGCTTTAGCAGTAGTGTTGGTAAAGAAGAAGGATGGGACGTTGTGCATGTGCATTGATTACAGGGCACTGAATAAGAAAAAAATTAAAAACAGGTATCCCATTCCTAGGATTGATGAGCTGATTGATGAGTTGCACGGGGCATGCTTCTTCACCAAAATTGATTTGTGATCCGGATACCATCAGATCAGGATGAGAGCAAAGGACATTGAGAAAATAGCCTTCCAATGTCACTATGGCCACTTTGAGTTCATGGTTATGCCATTTGGTCTAACCAATGCGCCTGCTACATTTCAAAGTTGTATGAACCAGGTATTGAGGAAGCAGCTAAGGAGATTTCTCTTGATCTTCTTTGATGACATCTTTGTCTTTAGTAAGACCTAGGAGAAGCACTTACATCATTTGGAGGAGGTGTTATCTATTCTGGAGAGAGAGTCATTGTATGCCAAGGAATCTAAATGTGAGTTTGGCATGACTGAGCTCCTTTACCTTGGGCATATCATTAGTGCAGATGGTGTTCGGGTTGATCCCAAAAAGATTAGAGCTATTGTACAGTGGCCTACTCCCACAAACCTTACACAGCTTAAGGGATTTTTTGGTTTATGTGGTTTTTATAGGAGGTTTGTTAAGGGATTCTCACAGATTGCTACACCCTTGACAGATCTTACCAAGAAAGGAGCCTTCATGTGGACAGGGGCAGCACAGAGGTGTTTTGAGCATTTCAAGCAGGTAATGTCTTCATGTCCAGTTCTAGCTCTACCAGATTTCACGAAGCCTTTTGAGCTTCATTGTGATGCATCAGGTGATGGGATTGGAGTAGTATTGATGCAAGAGAAGAACCCATTGCATTCGAGAGTAGGAAGCTCCGGGGAGTTGAGAAAAGTTATTCTATCTACGACCGAGAGATGTTGGCCATAATGCATGCATTGGCCAAATTTTGATCATATTTGGTAGGTGGTCGTTTTGTGATCAAGACTAATCACAACAGTATTAAATACTTCATGAGCCAGCGTGATCTTAATGACCAAAAACAAAAAGGGGTGACTAAATTGCAGGCTTATGACTTTGACATAGAGTTTGTCAAAGGTAAGAAAAATGTGGTGGCTGATGCCTTATCTCGGAGACCTCATTTATGTGCTCTGGCAAAGATTTCAGGAGATTGGAGAGATCGGATTATAGCAGAGTATGTCGGAGATGCTTGGGCTTCTGGATTGATTTCAGGTACCATACAGGATGATCGCTATGAGGTGATAGATGGATTGATCAGAGTTCAGGATAGGGTTTATTTGATTTCATCATCACATTTGAGAGAGGCGATACTGAAGGCATTTCATGATGCACCCACAACTGGACATCCGGGGGTCTTCAAGACCTATAGGTAGATTCGAGAGCAATTTTCATGGAAAGGGCTCAAGGATGATGTTCAGAGGTATGTCAGGGAGTGTGTGGTTTGTCAATAGAATAAGGGAGAGCACACATTTCCTGCAGGTTTATTACAGCCCTTTCCCATTCCTGATAGGAAATGGGAAAGTATTTTGATGGACTTCATCACTGGTTTACCACGAGTGTAGGGAACGGATTGCATCTATGTGGTGGTGGACCGCTTGACGAAGTTTGCTCACTTCTTTGCTATTCCATCCACTTACACAGCAACACAGGTGGCAGATCTTTTCTTTAGAAAGATATACAAGTTACATGGGCTGCCCAGATTCATTATCAGCGACCGAGATAGTAAGTTTATGAGTGTTTTTTGGCAAGATTTTTTTAGGTTGTGTGGTACAGATCTTACACCTAGCACTAGTTATCATCCGCAAATAGATGGGCAAACAGAGATTGTGAATAAATGGGGGGAAGGATATTTGAGGAAATATGTAACTACACAACAAAAGGCTTGGATCAGATGGTTGCATATGGGAGAGTATTGTTATAACACCACTTATCATATGTCCATCAAGATGACTCCTTTCATGGCACTCTATGGTTATGAAGCACCTAGCTTCATGGATTTAGTTTTGGGGGACAGTAGAGTGCCCAAAGCCAAAAACTTATTGTAGGATAGTCAAGACATCTTGAAAGTTCTTAAAGAGAATATACAACAGGCCCAGAATCAACAAAAATTGTATGCTGATCAGCACCGAATACAGCATAGCTTCAAGATAGGGGATATGGTTTACTTGAGGCTACAACCATATAGACAGTCATCGCTCAAGAAGAGCGGAGCTGAAAAGTTGAAACCTAGATTTTATGGTCCCTGCAGGGTGATTCGCAAAGTGGGAAAAGTCACCTATGAGCTTGAGCTTCCAGAGGGCAATCGAGTGCACAGTGTGTTTCATGTGTCTAGGCTTAAGAAAGCCATTGGTCAGAGTGTAGTGCCTTCTGCAGATTTACCCCCTTTGGACGAGGAGGGGAAGCTTGTGTTAGTACCTAAGGCTATTCTGGACACCAGAGAGAGAAAGCTTAGAAACAGGATAGTGAAGGAGTATTTGGTCAGATGGAAAGACCTGCTAGAGGAAGATTCTACATGGGAGAGTGAGCAGGTTATTCAGCATGCTGGACTGAGATTGCTTGAGGACAAGCAATTTCAAGGGGGGCGGACTGTAATGTCCCCATTTTAGCAGTTGACCAAGTGTGTGTGCGTTAGCCTTGTTCTACATGGTCCCAAGGGCTAACAAAGGGTTTAATATGATCCTGGAGTGTTTTGGCCTAGTCATTTCCAGTTTGGGCCAAAACGAGGTTGATTTACTCAGTTTCAAGCATACTTACTATTTTTAGTAAGTCGGCAGGACACAGTGCAGGTCAATTTTGGTGATTGAATTCGATACTCCTCAGTGAGAGCTTTTCGATGAGCTATCACTCACATTATTCGGAGTCCGATTGCTAATACATTTTAATGCCTAAAGTTTTATTAAAGTAACGTCTAATTTAATTGTAAAATATTAAAAGTGTTACTTTAATATTTATTTTATGGTGATGTGTACCCAAGGGAGACATAAGGGGTATTTTAATATATGTTTTATATGTTACACATCTTTTATCCCACATTGCCCATATGAGTTGAGCGGACCCTTGGAAATAGAATAAAAGGAAGCATTTGTGGCTTCATTAGGCAGGTTGAATATGAGAAGAAATCGGTGTGTGAGTTGCAGCTCCGTTCTTGGCATTTGAGGACGTCTATCCTCTCTTGTAACATTCTAGACGTCATTCCCTTGGGGTTTGGCCTTTGGAATTCTTTTTTATTGGCTTCATTTTCAGGCAGTTTAATTGCATTTCCGGCTACAGGCAGATTTGATATTTTGCTCATATCTTCTTCACTACTTGTCCGATGCTTATGCCGCTTTGAGGGAATGGTATTATGAAGGTAGTGGCCTGATTGAAGGACAAAGTATTGTAGTAGCAAGTTCGAAAGCATGGGCTGGAGTATTATGTCAATACTACTGAAGTAATTAGTGAGTTGATAAATCTGCCATGTATTTGGTTTTATGAATATTGAAAATAACAATTTATTAGCGGCAGTTCATTTCCACTTTGCATACTATTGTAGTTTCTTTCTTGTTTATGTTGTATGATACCAATTCCATGCATGAAACATAACAAACAAATAAATGTTTGATTTTCAGAGTTATAAGGGGTTTAAAACATTAAACGGAGAAATAAGAAGTTGAATGCAAACTGTTTGACATAATTCCTTTCAGCAATTTGGTTTAGTTTTTTTGGGACATCTAGGGGTGCCCATTACATCAACTGTCCATGGACACTTTTGCCGCTCACGAAAACTATATCTAAATCTTCCTCACAAGTAAACATAAAGGAGAAGAATATCTTAGCCATTGCTAACACATCAATCTAACCTTTCAAATTCCATTTATGATTTGCCAATGCATGCAAAAAATCAATAGTAAGCCTCAAACTAATTATATAAACTTACCAATCAATAAGCGTAACCTTTCTTGAGCAAAAAAATTGGAACCAGAAAAGCGAAAGCACTAGAGTAAAGGTCATTATTTTTAGAGAAGAGAAAAATATCTTTACCTATTAAGCTTGAATTGAATCAATTTTTCCACCCTTGGTCTTTTCTAGAGGGTGGCCTTCATAGACAATTCTATCAACATATAATATATGTTGGAAAATGAAGATGGGGTAACTGAGAGGGGAGGGGTGAATCAGTTACCACAAAAACAAATTCAACAGTCCCAAAGATGCCTTAAACTTAGTTGCTGCTGCTACTTGGTAAACACATAAATTGCTGCTTAAAACTGGATAGATGTTTAGTTAATTTATTAAGCATTTACTGAAATAAGCAACCATGCAAAAGAAAGCAATCATGAACACAGTAGACACTAGATTTACGTGGAAACCCAATATGGAAAAAACCACCAGCAACTAGTCACCAATTTTCACTCTTCTGAAGTGAGCCCTGTTAGGAGCCAACCCTGTTAAAGGTTACAAAACACACTGTTAGGTGTGACCCTGTTAGAGGATTTAATCACCCTGTTAGGAGTGGCCTTGTAAGAGGTCTTTAGAACAATTCAACTGAATTGCCACCCTGTTAAAGGATTTATGGAATGGCTGTTAAACCAACTCTGTTAAGAGATTTTGGAATCACTGTTACAATGGTTAGAAAGCAACAATGAATGATCTGAAAATACATGCAACTTATCTTGCTGAATATAGATCTCAGTTTAGCTCCACAAGATCCTTTCTGATTAAATATATCTTTGCAGCTCCAAGATTTCCTTCTGCTCAACTCTGCTTAGGCACACACAAGTCTCTTCCTTGCATTTCCTTGCACTATTCGTATATACTCCTTTTTTTTTTTTTTTTCACCTTTTTCGCATCTTGAGCCTCTCTTTATATAATATACATGATACCAGGTCGGCCCAACCAACTTGACAAAACATATTTCAAAAGTCAGCTTGAACTAATAATCAAAACAAAATTCTTCACTGGCCGACTCTGCTAAAAAAAAAACTGCTTCCTGTGTTAACCGGTAGAACTCGGTAAAAACTACAGTTACCGAAGAATTCGATAAACCTGCCACTTCCTTTGGAAACTAACTAGACTCGGTAAAAGCTGTCTTCGATTACCGAGTGAGCTCGGTGAAAACTAAGCTTTCTTTAGCTTACCAAGTGAACTCGGTTAATACTAACCGTTCGCTACAAAATCCTTTGATACCCGAGTGATCTCGGTAAGAACTAAACTTTCCTTAGCTTATCGTGCGAACTCGGTTATCACTAACTCACCGTGTGACATACAGGAACGCTCGGTATACACTGCAAAAGGCTTTACTGACCGACTGAGCTCGGTAGACTCTATAAACTGTTTTCCTGACCGATAGAACTCGGTAGACTCTGTCTGATAACTGATATGGCATTTGTGTAACATCAAAGACAATACACAATTACTTAATTGTATCCAACAATCTCCCTCTTTGGCATTGATGGCAACACAACATGTCATAGCAGAAATAAAATTTGAAAGCAAGTCTATAGCAACACAACACAATTAACAATTCTCCCTCTAAGATAGAGAACTCTCCCTCTTACAGTAATCTCCTTCTGTGAAGAAATCAAATTTCGGAAAAGATATGACAGTAATACTCTCCCTCTTTGACAACACATGCCAAAGACAATCCAATTTCAATGAATTTCATTGTACCTTTAGTACTGATTCATATGCAATATTTCTTTGATTTGCTGCATCAACTGATGATTGTTCAATTTTGTAAGAGCTGATGCATCACTAAAACTTATTTTTAGTGAACTTCAGATAGGGGAATAACCCCTAACTTACCTCTGAGATACAAAAATGCATCCTTAGGTAAAGGCTTTGTGAATATGTCAGCAATCTGTTCCTTTGTATGGACATATTCCAATCTGATTTCCTTGTCCTGCACCAATTCTCTGACAAAGTGATACTTGATTGCAATGTGCTTAGTCTTAGAATGCATTACTGAATTTTTAGATATGTTGATTGCACTTGTATTATCACAAAACATGATGACTGGTTCCTTGATTTCCATCTTCATGCTTTGTAGCAATTGCTTGAACCAAACAATATTAGAACAGTTTACGACTGTAGCAACATACTCTGCCTCTACTGTTGATTGAGCTGTACAATTTTGCTTTTTGCTTGTCCAAGAAACCAACCTCTTTCCAAGAAAGAATGCACCTCCACTTGTGCTTTTTCTGTCGTCAAGGTTTCCTGCCCAATCAGCATCAATAAACACTTTTAAGTCTAGGTTTCCTCCAAATTTATACCATAATCCATAATCTTCAGTTCCTTTCAGATATCTCATTATTCTCTTGATTGCCATCATGTGATTTTCTCTTGGTTTGGCTGAAAATCTTGCCACAATTCCAACTGCAAGAGTAATATCTAGCCTAGTATGAACTACATATTGCAACTTTCCAATCATAGATCTGTACAATGTCTAGTCTATCTCCTTTGAATCATCTTCTTTGGTAAGTTTTAGTCCAGTACACATGGGAGTTCCACCTGGTTTACAGTCTTCCATACCAAACTTTTTCAATATCTCTTTGATGTATTTTGCTTGAGTGATGTAGATGCCATTCTTGTTCTGCTGAATTTGAAATCCAACAAAGAATTTGATTTCACTGAACATTGACATTTCAAATTCCTTGCTCATTTGTTCTGAAAATTCTTTGCAAAGATCATCATTCTCTGTGAAAATAGTATCATCTACAAATATTTCTACCAGGACAATCTTATTTTCTGGTCCTTCCTTGATATACAAACTACTGTTATCATTATTTCTTTGAAATCCAATTTGAATAAGATGGCTATGCAATCTTTCATACCATGCTCTAGGGGCTTGTTTCAGACCATACAATGCCTTGTGCAATTTGCAAACCATGTTCTTTTTATCTGGATCTATAAAACCTTCAGGTTGTTCAATGTAGACCTCTTCATCCAGTATACCATTTAGAAATGCTGACTGGACATCCATCTGATAAACTTTAAATCCTTTGTAAGCAGCATATGCTAATAAGGTTCTAACACCTTCCAATCTAGCAACGGGAGCAAAATTTTCTCCATAATCTATGCCTTCCTCTTGAGAATATCCTTTGCACACTAATCTAGCTTTGTTTCTTGATACTTTACCATTTTCATCCAACTTATTTCTGAAAACCCACTTTGTACCGATTACATTTTTGTCTTTAGGCCTGGGTACAAGAGTCCATGTTTTGTTTTTCTCTATCTGCTCTATTTCTTCATTCATTGCTTCAATCCAATTATCATTTTCTAATGCATCTTTGACAGTTCTAGGTTCAAAATCAGCAAGTAAACAAGTACCTTTCAACTTACTTCTTGTGATGGTTCCTTCAGATTTATTTTCAATGATCTGATCTGCTGAATGATGTCTCCTGACATATTTGGCTAGAACAGGTTCTTTTCCTTTTGGATGAATCTTGTCGTTATCTTCTTGCATTTCTCCTTCATGCTCGGTTTGGTCTGGCTCGGTATCAAATGGCTTGGTATGCACATGCTTGGTTACCTCTGGCTCGGTAATCTCTAACTCGGTATTTTCTGACTCGGTAGACATTGTCTCGGTAGATGTTGGCTCGGTAGATGTTTCCTGCAACTCGGTTAGTGATGACTCGGTAGAAGAAGGTTTTTGATTCTCAGATGCAGTTGATATTATATCCGGATCACTGAAGACGAATCTTTTGTAATCTTCTAGTTCTTTTCTGCTTTCTTCTTCAGTCTTTTCTACAAACTCATCAACTTTCACATGTATACTTTCTATGACTTTGTGAGTAGATAAGTTCAAGCATCTATATGCTTTACTCTTGCATGAGTATCCAAGAAATATACCTTCATCACCTTTTACATCAAATTTACCTTTTTTAGATTTTTTCAAGATATAACATTTGCTTCCAAATACTTTCAGATAACTTACATTGGGTTTATAGCCATACCATATTTCATAGGGAGTTTTGAATGAGTCCTTTTTTAACTGTACTCGGTTTAAGGTATGAATTGCTGTACTGATAGCCTCCTTCCAGTATTTGATAGCAACATTCTTTTCTATCATCAAGGTTCTTGCACAATCCATGATGGATTTGTTCCTTCTTTCAGCTATGCCATTTTGTTCAGGAGTACCTGGTGCTGAAACCTGTCTTTTGATTCCTCTTTCAATACAAAAGTTATTGAATTCATGTGAAATAAATTCACCACCTCTGTCTGACCTTAGGCATTTCAATCTTTTCCCTGTTTCTTTTTCTACTCTTGCCAAATACCATTTGAACTTTTCAAATGCTTCTAATTTGTTCCTTAGGTACATGATGGTCATCATTCTTGAATAATCATCAACAAAAAGAATAAAATATTTTTCACCAGTATAGCTTTCAGTTTCAATAGGTCCACATAAGTCAGTATGCACAATTTCTAATAAATCTTCAGACTGATAATTTTTTCTTTTGAAACTAGACTTACCCATCTTTCCAATTTGACAATTCTTGCATAAACCGACCTCTGGCTTCTTTAAATCAGGAATGCCTCTCACTTTCTTGAATTTGCTTATCTTTACCAGATTGTCAAAATTCACATGACATAACCTTTTATGCCATAACCAACTCTCTTCTACTTGAGCAATAAAACATGAATGTTCATCAAGTTCAAGATAGAACAAGTTACCTTTAGTTTGAGTAGCAGATCCAATCAGCTTTCCTTTACTGTTCAGCAGTCTTGCTTTGCCTTGGATGAATTCTACTTTGAGTCCATTGTTGAGTAACTGTGCCACACTCAACAAATTGTGCTTTAGGCCTTCTACTCAATAAGCATTATCACATACAAGTTCCTGGGTTAGAGTGATTCTTCCTTTTCCTTTGATGCAACAAGGTTCATTGTTTCCAAATCTTACACTGCCACCATCATACTCTTCAAATTGATCAAACTTTGTTTTATCTCCAGTCATATGATGTGAGCAGCCACTATCAATGATCCATGTATCATTCTTACTTATGTGAGAGATGAGTGCCATTTCTTCATTGTCAGATTCATCTTTTACAGCAATGTAAACAATCTCATCCTCTTCTTCATCATTAGAATCATTAGAATCTTTAGCCATAAAACATGATTTCTTGCTTTTATCCTTAAATGATTTGAGATCTTTCTTACTGTTCCATTTATTATCTTTCTTGTTTGGACACCTTGCAGCAATATGACCGACTTCTTCACATGAAAAGTAGATTAGGGGTACTTTACGTATGTATTTACCTCTTCCTCTTGAATATTTCCTTGCAAGTAGAGCTTCAATTACTTCAAGGTCATTGTCAGAGCTCTGATCTGATTGATCTTCACTCTTTGACTGAGATTCCTTCTTCTTCTTGCCTTTGTCCTTGAGTGAAAACTTGGCTTCAAATGCAAACTCAATGTTCTTTGCAGCTGGAACATAATTATCAAAATTATCTAGTTCAAATGCTGTCAATCTTCCAACTATGGCCTCTAGGTTTATCTTGTGATTGGCCTCACACCTTCTTTCTTGAATGGCTGATACCCTGATGGCATAAACTGGAAGTAGAGTTCTAAGAACTTTACTTATGACTGTCTCTTCACTGATACTTCCTCCAGAAGTTTTGATAGCACTGACATTGCTTTAATTCTTTCAACATATTTGGCAATGTTTTCATCTTCTTTCATTTTCATCTGATCGAACTGTCCTCTCAGACTTTCAGCTTTGGCTCTTTTGACATTGTCATCTCCACCATAGATCTCTTTCAGTCTTTCCCACATTTCATAGGCAGTAGTGCAGTCCTTGACATCATCAAACTCTTCATAACTCAAGGCAGATGCAATATCAATCATCATAATGTTATGAGTCTTCTTTATAGCAATGTCATTGACTGATAATGTACCTGATGGTTCTACATATTTCTCATCAAGATATTTCAAACCAGTGTCACCAATGGAAGCTAGATGAAGTCTCATTAATCCCTGTCATGCTGAGAAGTTGTTTTGGTTAAGCCTTGGTATTTCCCTCTTGTAAGACATCTTGATCTTTGGCTTAGATCTTTGAAATCTCCTCCTGCAAGCACCAAAAGCTCTGATACCAATTGTTGGAAAATGAAGATGGGGTAACTGAGAGGGGAGGGGTGAATCAGTTACCACAAAAACAAATTCAACAGTCCCAAAGATGCCTTAAACTTAGTTGCTGCTGCTACTTGGTAAACACATAAATTGCTGTTTAAAACTGGATAGATGTTTAGTTAATTTATTAAGCATTTACTGAAATAAGCAATCATGCAAAAGAAAGCAATCATGAACACAGTAGACACCAGATTTACATGGAAACCCAATATGGGAAAAACCACCAGCAACTAGTCACCAATTTTCACTCTTCTGAAGTGAGCTCTATTAGGAGCCAACCCTGTTAAAGGTTACAAAACACACTGTTAGGTGTGACCCTGTTAGAGGATTTAATCACCTTGTTAGGAGTGGCCTTGTAAGAGGTCTTTAGAACAATTCAACTGAATTGCCACCCTGTTAAAGGATTTATGGAATGGCTGTTAAACCAACTCTGTTAGGAGATTTTGAAATCACTGTTACAATGGTTAGAAAGCAACAATGAATGATCTGAAAATACATGCAACTTATCTTGCTGAATACAGATCTCAGTTTAGCTCCACAAGATCCTTTCTGATTAAATATATCTTTGCAGCTCCAAGATTTCCTTCTGCTCAACTCTGCTTAGGCACAAACAAGTCTCTTCCTTGCATTTCCTTGCACTATTCGTATATACTCCTTTTTTTTTTTTCACCTTTTCTGCATCTTGAGCCTCTCTTTATATACTATACATGATACCAGGTCAGCCCAACCAACTTGACAAAACATATTCCAAAAGTCGGCTTGAACTAATAATCAAAACAAAATTCTTCACTGGCCAACTTTGCTAAAAAAAAACTGCTTCCTGTGTTAACCGGTAGAACTCGGTAAAAACTACAGTTATTGGGGAATTCGATAAACCTACCACTTCCTTTGGAAACCGACTAGACTCGGTAAAAGCTGTCTTCGATTACCGAGTGAGCTCGGTGAAAACTAAGCTTTCCTTAGCTTACCGTGCAAACTCGGTTAATACTAACCGTTCGCTACAAAATCCTTTGATACCCGAGTGATCTCGGTAAGAACTAAACTTTCCTTAGCTTACCGTGCGAACTCGGTTATCACTAACTCACCGTGTGACATACAAGAACGCTCGGTATACATTGCAAAAGGCTTTACTGACCGACTGAGCTCGGTAGACTCTGTAAACTGTTTTCCTAACCAATAGAACTCGGTAGACTCTGTCTGATAACTGATATGGCATTTGTGTAACATCAAAGACAATACACAATTACTTAATTGTATCCAACAAATATAGACAACTATACTCCCACCTACCCTTCTTTCCTATGCATTTCTTTAAGACTCTACATTAGCGCATAACTCATAGGTAGTTCAATCTCCTCCACATTAGGATAGTCTCTAGTACCTTCATCTAGAGGGTCACAGGGCATTCTTGCCTTCACCAAATTCATTTTTTCTCATCCTCTACCACTTCGCTTCATTCTAGTTTTAAGATCTCTCTCTCTCTCTCTCTCTCTCTCTCTCTCTCTCTCTCTCTCTCTCTCTCTCTCTCTCTCTCTCTCTCTCTCTAGATTATTCAAAATATCTCTAAATTGATATTTCACATTTCATCTATCAACTACCAAACAAAGACTAATACTAAAACAAGAAATATTTATTTCATAACACTTTTTTTTTTTCACTTTAACTTATTTATTATTCTAAATGTCCTATTGTGATTATTTTATATAAGGAAAAAGATTGATTTCAAAATATTAATATTTTGTTCTACTAATTATGTAAATCTTGGGCAATTAACATATTAACCTTAATGGTATTCAGCCAATCATTCTCTCATTAAGAGATGAGTATTGGTATTATTGGTTGGCTCTAAATTATATGAAACAATCATATAATTTTATGACATTATTAAATGAGCTTTTATATAATTTTTATTACTTTATTAGTATCGTATTGAATATATTGATATTAATTTGTACCTATCATATCTTTAAATTGTTTTTATAACTCATCTCTCAACTAGACAATGTATATTTTTATTATAATACAACAAAACAAAGTACTTCTCACTATGTGCATGTACTAAAGATAGTTTACAATAATAAACTAACTTTAATTATCTTTTAATCCATCCCTGAATTAATCAACTACCCAATACATATAGACCAGTATTATTATACTAATGAACAAATATTCAGTACATAGTATTTATTTTTCAAAATCAATTATTTATTATACTGAATGTTATGCATTATAATCGTAATTATCTTTTTACTAAAGAAAAAAGATCCGTTTCAAAGTCTTGGTTTGTGTGTAACACTAGTTACACAATCCTAGGGTAAAGGACATTTTTTGTAATAGTATTAAGTCTTTCTTGTGCATGGTCAATAGCAACACATTTTTTGTAGACATGTAATTGTAATTTATGTCTCGTTCCTCCTGATAGTAGTTTAGTAGTTTAGAATTTTTGATTAACTAGAAGATACCAAATATTTGAAAATAGATTTATTTTATGAAAAAACAATAGATGTTTCAAGAATTTTCAATTGATTACAAGCACCAACTAAAGTCAGATATTTCTGAAAGTTTCATTTTAGAAAGACTTTCTGCGAGAAATTGAACTTTTAGAATTATTTACTTAGATGCTGCAAGAGCCAGCAATAATGAATGGCCCACTGTGTTATTGACTTAGTTGTCAGGCAATATCTAAGCCATTGACAAGCATGGAGCAGATCCTTTTCTGCATCATTATTAATCCACTTCCGTAGCTCTTCCTTGCAAGTATATAAATCATTTAAATGCGGGATTATACTCGTCCATCAAATTTGGTCGTTCATTTAGCTTTTCCTTAGGTAGCCTATCCTTTTCCGTAACTTATCACATAAATCAATACCAAAAATAAACAATTATTTAAAAATTATTTTAGAATATTATCACCACTTGATCCTTAAACTCGTAGTTGAACATGACAATTTGAATACAGAAGGGTGAATATAATAACGTAATATGTCAGGGAAGCACATGGTCATTCAACTAATTGAGAAATATCTTTCATAAGTAATATTCCCATCAAGCAGATGCATTATCCTCGTCGACATCGGACAGTAATGGGCAGCCCAACTCTCATTCGCATGGTCAGAGACACCACATAATCTGGACACGCAATCCCATCATCTATCTCCAAACGGAAACGGTGAATAATTGAAGCCACAATAGATTTCATCTGTATGAACGCCATCTCTTTGCCCAGACATACTCGAGGTCCAGCATGGAATACTGGAAACTTATATGGATTCTCTCCCACAAATTCCCCTTCTTTCAACCATCTCTGAGGATCAAATTGCAAACAGTCACTACCCCAAATACTTTCCATCCTGCCCATCGCATAACTACAGTAATTCAAATGTGTTCCCTTCTTCACACAAGTCCCGTCTGGTAAAACATCGTCTTTGGTGGCAAGTTTACTATCAACAGGCACAGGAGGATAAAGCCGCATCGACTCGCACAGAGCAGCATGCAAATAATTCATATCCTTCAATTCCTCAAAGCTGAAATTAACCCCGTCTTCATCAGCTCTTGTGGGTTGCGATCTCTTACCTAGTATATATAAGATTTCAGCGTAAATGGCTTCCTCTACACTTTGGTGAGAGGAGAGGAGCCAGAAAAACCATGTGAGAGCAGTAGAAGTGGTATCTCTGCCTGCCAAAACAAAGCTCACCACCATCTCCTTCAAAAATTTATCCATCGCACCACTTGATTCTTGGCCCTCACTTTCCGACTGATCATAAAACCCTGATTCATGCAGCGACTTGTTTGAAAGAGCCGCCATGAACCTCGACAGCAGATCCTCTCTTTCAGTACTCAGCGAAATCTCCTTCCTTCTGCTACTCACCACATCCATAGCGAATTTGTCCACCACATCAATAGCTTCCCGCAAGCGCTTTTCAGAGCCAATGTTAAGCACGCGCATCACTCTCCACCAAAAGGGGAAAGCAGAGTAGAACCTTCTGGCGCTGATTTCAGTAGCATCATCAAAAGCCGTTGCAAAAGGTGAAGTGGGCATGGAGGGGAGTAGACAGGCTGGATCTACTTCAAACGCTACGCTACAAATATTATCAAATGCAAATCTCTGCAAAATATCTTGCAAATCTAAAGACTCACCCGTTTTAGCTGCGTTGATTAGGACTGGCACCAGCCGGTTCTGAATCTCCCACTGCACTGTCTCCACCACGAAGCTTCTGAGAGACTTGGTGTTAAATTCGTAGCTTGCTGTCTTTCTCTGCATCTTCCACAGCTCGCCGTCGGCATTGAAAATACCTCGACCCAAGAAATCGTGGAGAAGAAAGGTGAAGCGTTCTCCCTTTGGGTAGTCTTCAAATTTGGTTTTGAGAATATGCTCCACGTTTGCAGGATTTGCAGTAATGATATCTCTCACTCCACCTGGCCGGTCGGCCCGGAATGTATTTGTTGGCATAATTTCCATGGTTTCTGTGAACCATTGCAGAAATCTGTGACGATTTTTCAAGAACTCGAATGCGCAGCCGACAATGGGATAATTAACAGGGGCCTTGTAGGGCGTGTTCACATTATTTCTTCTAAGAAAACATAGCGAGAAATACCCAACTAAAACAACGAAAACGCCTAGAAAAATATATTCCGCAGCCATTCTCTGTAACCGGTAGTACTCCAGTCAGATTCCCTCTATGAGTAATATGAGTACTCCGCTGGAGTTGTTCTTAATTTATTATTCCTTTTATCTTTGGTAAATCTGATATTACTAGTTTGACACGAAGGTCAATGAGATGTAGTTATTGAACTAAATTTAATAATGTAAAGACATGCTGTGAAGCATAACGTGCACAGAGCAACGTGGAACATCTGTTACGCGTCAGTAATCCAATAGTTTTTGAGCCGACCATATTCCTTGCGTTTATCAATTCGCCATTTCGTTATATAAGAAAGTCCCTTTCCAAAACTATGTTTTATTAACCTTTTCTATATATCTTAGACCGTATTGCTTGATTGTATTTTTATCTAATTTCAAATATTTATTGTAGACGTCTCTCTTAACGGGGAAGTGATAAGTTATCATCTTTGAGACAATAACAAGATATTATTTTGTTGATACACGTATATTAAAACTTTGGGAAAACTTTATTGTAGACGTCTTTCTTTCTTAAGAGTGACACTATAAGCCATCATCTTTGAGTTTGAGACAATAAGAAGATAGTATTTTGTTGATACACGTATATTAAAACTTTGGGAAGATTTTGTTAGAATGGATAAATTCTATTTTTTTTAGAAAACTTTGTGTTTCATTTCTAAAGTATTATCCTATTACAATGAGTGTTAAGTGTTTCATTCATTTTTATAAGAGTTAGGTTATTGTGAAGTGAGTAGTGAAATATAAATCAATAAGATTATCTTTAAAATATGAAGTTAAATTCCAATAACAATATTTCAATCAGCCTTCATATCTCTTTATGTATCATCTACTATAGAATTGGACAAACCTACACTCCGCAACTTTCATGGCCCTTCTCTATTTCACACTAGCTCTTTCATGGCAGTTCCCCTTGAAAGGGCTCAACTCCCCACGATAAACACCCCCTCTGTCTCTCCCCGCCAACTCTCTCTCTCTCTCTCTCTCTCTCTCTCTCTCTCTCTCTCTCTCTCTCTCTCTCTCTCTCTCTCTCTCTCTCTCTTTCATAGATATTTCTCTAGACTTTACATTTTTTTTAGGATCTCAAGATGCAAGTTAGGATGTTCTTTTGGCCCCTTGTAGACAGATTCGACCCATGGCTTCCTCCTTGACCCCACTAGCATTCCCCAACTTCTTCTTATTGGCTTAGTTATTGTGGATACCTTGAAGCCCATGTGTGACCTTGTTATGGGCTAGAGAGGAGTCTTGGTGGGTCACAAGGAATATGTTGATCTTGTCTCCTAACACAAAATCCCTAAAAACATAGATGTCCCAAAAATTTGCCTCCCTGATGCCATCATGGATAATATAGCTTCCTCACCACATCTTTTCTTGGTGAGAACATTCCTTGCCTTGCATTCTTTAGTGGATATGGTGAAGAAATGGGTGTCTAGCCTCTAGAAAGTAAAAGGTAATGTGTTGGTTGCATCTATACTGGGTGGTCTCTTTTACTTCAAATTCACTAGTAAAGAGGACCTAATCCATGTCTCCTTTGAATCTTACCACTACCAGAACCTTACTCTCAAAATGGAAACCTGGTTTTGACCCAAATGTTGAGCTTCACAACCCCATGCTTATCTACATTCATTACTACGCTTCATTTTGGAATTCTAAGATGATAATACTTTTGAACACCTTGTGGCGCTAATGTTATAATAATGCGAAAAAGTCTCAACTAGTGTATACATAATTTTGTGGTAATGTTGTTGATAACAAGACCCTCCCCAACTTCATATCTGTCAAATCTAAAGGAAGGGTCGGATGTAGGTCGTTGTTTATGAAAATTTCCCCCTTTATAACCAAAAATGTGAAAAGCATGGACATGTTATTCTTGAGTACAAAGCTTCAAATGAAAGGGACTCAAAAATGAAGGAGAAAGTCTCCTCCTAGGATGAGCTAAATGAGACTAAGGAAAAAATGGCATAGACTAATACATTTGGAGTAGAAGCTATATAGGTTGAATACACTTTTAAGTTGTTGATGTTGGAGGTTTTCAAAACTTTGACATCTCCTAAACTAATCACATTGGTGAGTATGGACTTGGGAGATGGATAAATTCTTGAAGATATAAAGACATTAATCCAAGGGTCTTTGATGACTCTAGGCACACCCTTAGAGATATTGATGTCCTTTTCATTACCACAAAAGATTCTTGGAGTGGATTCCTTGCATTCACCATCATATTCTCCAGTGATGGCTAGTGGGAAGGTAATTACTAATTGGGGATATTTGACCTTCCCCTCCCAACTAAGGTTATTGGTTATAGCCCAAGCCTCAACACCCAAAATTGATGGTCCTATTCTTACACAAGAAACCTCCTAATTACTACCATCTCCCCTATTAGTAAATCCATACCAACCTTCCAAATAGATAATGATCAAGATGATTAGAGAAAGATAGAAAACAAGACCAAATGGAAAACTTAGAAGGATGTGTGAGCTTATACAAAACTTGGAGGACCTTCTACGAGAATACTAAGAACAAAGGATATTGCTAGCAAATTTTTAATGGAAAGGGACTAAATCTAGAGTAAACTCAAAAGGTTAAGAAATGAAATGTCCTACTTAGAATATGGGAGGTCCAAACAACCCTTTAAAAAAGTATGTTTGAAATAAATGATTATCAATTTCAAGGTTCATGTTCTTCTCATAGAAAAAGTTAAAATGACTCAAACTTCTTTTTATATTACTATAAATAGAATCTTGTCTACTACCACTTTTTCATATAATGAGGCTAATGGGATGTCGAGTGGAGTTGTCACCCTTTTGAATCCTTGTAATTTTTTTGGTCATAAATTAGCCTCTTCTCGTAATTTTTTATCACATCTTTAACTATGAGCAACCTCTCTTGGTACTTGGTTAATTGTTATGCCCCCAACTATTACTCCTATAGGTTATCATGTTATCAATTAGTGACAAAATTCCAAGTGACAATATGGATCAAAACTGAGTTAGCATAATGCTTTAGCAATAAAGGAGGAGATGAAAGTGTGTTACAACTACCCGAGTGCATCATTTATTGAGTGACAACATACCTACTGAGTTGAACAAAATATACCAAGTAATGTCTACACCGAACAAGTCAGAGGTCACCAAGAAAAAATTATACCACATAATGGAAAATAAGAACACTACATCTATCGAGCGATACTGAGACTACATAACAATTTTCATTGGCATAAAATTTGATGATGTTCGATCACACCGAGTGAAGAAAATAGTTTACACAGTTCGAGGAAAAGATTTGGTAAGATTTTATGAGGATTGAGCACAGATTATGTTATGATTTCAAGGCATAATGTCCAATGAAATTAAAGATTTGAAAAGAAAGAAAATAATGGATTATTTTAGAAGCATTGATTTCAAACTTGAGATGCATTCTTAAAAATTCTAAAACCCTAATTTGGTTAGATCACAAAGAGGTGAATGTAAACTATAAAAGGAGTAGTAGAGAACAATTTTAGAAGTTAGAAGGTTGGTTGGTCACTATTGTTGAGGAGGAAGCTAAGGTATTGATGTGAAATTAAGTACTAGAGTAGAGATCAGAGAGAAGGATAGATTTATTAGAGATCAACGATTAGAATCCAAGTAGTAAAGAGAGGAATTGCAAATCTATTACACAAGGTGATAACTAGTTATTCGAAGAGGGACCTAATCAAGAAAAGTAAGTTGCTATCATAAAGACCATTTTTTTCTTCATTCCCACCATCATATTAGTTTTAAATCCTTATAAAAGGTAGAATTAATAGTTTTTTGTAAATCTATTAACTGAAAACCTAATTAGGAAACCTCTTACTAAAAATGTGATGAATTTTTGGCTACCATCCCCACTACAATTTTCTCTTCGACCAAGGGTTTCTATGATACCAAATGAATTAGTTATGTGTTGTGATTTTATGGTTATATGTTTATGTCTACAAAGTTGAAGAAAGTTAGAATAGATATAGTTACTTTCATTTACAAAGTATTGTGATGAATGCCATGTGATTACCGAGTTATAGAAGGGAAAGGAAGAAACTAAAAAAAAATTGAAGGTAAAATTTTTAAGGATACTGATTCACCCTGCCCCCTCCTCTCAACATACTACTTCTCCTAAGATTCCAACAATTGGTTTAGTGAATAGTTCTCTTGATGAAGGTTTTATCACCAAAAAGTAAATGATCAAGGTCATGGAGAAGTATAAAATTTCCATGAGTATTGAGAATTTAATACTAGAGTTGAGGATGGACATGAATCAAATCAATGAGACAAAGAAGAACTTGAAGTAGCCATTAAATAGGAGGGAATAGATTTCCCAATAAACTAATGAGAGAACCTAATAGGGGAAAATTATTAAAGAATTATCTGATAGAAACACATCTGAGGAATATGATATTGTTATAGTCGTTCTATAGGAGAAAACCCATAGTCCTACCAAACAAGTAAAAGATCTCAAAAAGGAACATGAAGATAACTCTATGAGGTATTGTGAATTGATGGAGCATAATAGAAAAATTGAAGACTATGAGAATATGATTGTAGAAGATAAGAGAGAAATTGTCGCAAGACTGGATGCAAAAGATGAAGAGATTTCAAGATTGACACAAAATCACTTTGACATGACAAACCAACTACTTAGTGCAAATCATGAAATTGGAAGGAAAATGTAAGAAATTATTGAATTAAGGTCAAAAAATGAAAGACACAAGACTGAATTGAAATATGAGAAAGAACTAATTGAGGGAATAAAGAAATCACAAGAAAGTACCAAGATATTTGATAAATAATACATAAGACAAAGGCAACTGAGGGATACAACTAGGTTAGGCTATACTGATCACTCTACAAGTGAGAAATGTAAATCATCAAAGAAAGCCAAGAAAAAAATATATATACACCAATCCAAATTCAAAGAAATCTAGATGCTATTATTGTAGAAAGCGTGGACACAAATCAAATGTATGCAAGAGCAGAAATCGTAGGTCTAATGCTACTCTAAAATTTGATAGATATTTTTATCATTGTCCTAAATATGGACATATGAGTGTAGATCCAAATCTAATCAATCACCTAAGAGGTGTGCATTCAACACGTAATTTTTTCTTGTTAAGAATTTGCACACAAGTCCCAGTATTGCAAATTAGAAATGAATTCTAATTGGAAATAGAGGAAGAAAAGTAACAGAATCAATAGGGGTTACAATACATGTTATTCATGTATTTCATTTAGAAACTATGGTCATATTGTTGCAAATTGAATGAGATTTCATTTTGTTAGGATTAACCATATATAGAACTAACAATTACATGAAAATTAACAAATATCATAAAATAATAAAACGTACAAATGAGAACACAAGACACAAAAAATTAATGTGTTTCACCTAATCCCTGAGCTATGTCCACCAACAACAAGTCTCAAATTTCAAAGAAGGTCAAGACAACAATATCTTGCTTGTCATTTGAGAATGAGACCAAAAAGTGTCTCATCCCTTCTAAAGAAATCACCCCCTGTATTTATGGTGCACCAAAAATTCATAAAATAGGGGTTCCTCTTAGACCCATTGTCGACACCATTGGATCCCCTATATATTCTCTTGCCTCATTCCTTAATAAACTTCTTACACCATTAGTCAGAAACACTCTTTCTTCCATCAAGGACTCATCCCATTTTGTTGAGTTCATCAAGGATAAGATGCTTGCTGATTCTGACCTCCTTGTGAGTTATGATGTTGTCTCCCTCTTTATTAAAGTTCCTATCCAAGATTCCCTAGAGATTGTCAAGTAGAAGACTAATGAAGAAATAGCAACATTAGTCAAATTATGCCTTAGATCCACATTTTTCTCATTCCAAGACATTATCTACAAACAAGTAGATGGTATTGCCATGGGCTCACCACTTTCTCCCATTATTGCAAACTTGTACATGGAAATTTTTTATGAAATCACTCTCAATTCTTTTACCCTCAAACCTAGATGGTAGAAAAGATATCTAGATGACACAAACATCTATTGGGTCCATGGCCCAAATAAAATCCAAGACTTCCTTACCCATCTCAATAGCATCGCTCGTGCAATTCCTTCATGTTAGAGATTAAGGCAGACAACCAACTCCCTTTTCTTGACATCTTACTCATCAAAAGTCTTGATGGATCCATTGGCCATCATGTCTTCCAAAAATAAACCCACATAGATTGGTACCTACATTCGTCTTCGCACCAGCACCCTAGTTAAAAATTTTGTGTTCTTAAGATGCTCATCTTGAGAGCCTTCCATATTTGCAATGATAAACACATAGACCTTGAGTTCTCACATCTTTGCCATGTCTTCCAAATGAATGGGTACTCGAGTAGATAAATCACAAAGGCTATCAAAGAGACCAAAATCTTTTTCCTTTCTCAATCCAAACCCCCAAAATCTCTCATTCTCATAGGGTCTCGTTGCCCTTTATCAATGGTATCTCCTACAAGATTGCCAAGATTCTAGCCAACAAAGGCATTCATAGTATGTTCAAACCCTTCTCATTGGTTAAAAATCATATCCACTCTCTGAAAGACTCAAAAGACAATCTTTTGGAATCTGGAGTCTACAAGATTGAATGTTCATGTGGTGTTCCTTATATAGGAGAAACAGGATATGCAATCAAGACTCGATTAAAAGAACATAGGGTTGACAT
>CM053792.1:412706263-412758763 GCA_028749045.1 Cupressus sempervirens | reverse complement strand
GCTGAACATGAGTTCTACTTCTCCCTCATTACTACCTTGGTTAATATATTTGCTAGATTATCATCTATATGTATCTTCTCTTATTTTAACTGTCCACCATCCAAAACTAATCAAATGAAATGGTACTGCAACATTATGTGTCTTATCTTTGAATGTAGAGTAAAATCCTTTGCAAGATGAATGACACTCTAGCTATCTATGAAGAAATAATTATCTCTCAGTGGGTGTCCAAATTCTTCCTTGAAGAAATGAAGACATATCATCTCCTTGGTTGCCTTTTTCACAACAACATACTTTGCCTCTATAGTGAGTAAAGCATTAACCTTTTGCAACCAAGAAACCTCACTCACTCCTACCCCACCTACAATAAATACATAACCTATAGTACTTCACCTAGTACCGATATCCCCTGCCAAATCTCAGTAAACACAGCCCTTTAAATTAGTAGCAGATCCCTCACAACGTAAACACTTATTGGATGTTCCTCTCAAATATCTGAGAATCCTTTTGATTGCATTCCAATGTTCAATCCATCGATGACTCATATACCTACTAGCAACTCCCACCACATGTGCAATATTTGGCATTGTACATGTCATTCCATTTATCAAGCTTCATTTAAGATCCTTTTTCAACATAAAATTAACTCAATGAGTATTGAACCCATCTCTAGATATGACACAATTCATCTATCAATTACTTAAGAACTGATTTAAAAACTAGACGAACAAATATTCATTGCACAAGGCTTATTTGTTTTTAAAAATAAATTATTTATGACATGAAATATTCTTGTTGTGACATAAAATAAAAGAATATATATATGTGTGTGTGTGTGTGTGTGTACACACACACACACACATGTATGTATGTATGTATGTATGTATGTGTATATATATATATATATATATATATATATATATATACATACATACATACATACATACATACATACATACATACATACAAATATATGTATGTATGTATATACATATGTATATATATATATACATACATACATATATATATATACATACATATATGTATATATATACATATTATATATACATATGGGTATGTGCAAGATCATGGTGTACCAAACTATGGCCTTAAGTGGCAGTGAAAAATCAGCAAATCAGGGTTATGTCAACTTGACACATAATTTTGAAGTGGTTATGGACTTTATATCAAAAAGTTGTAAGAAAATAATTTGTAGAAAATTGAATGTAGTTTCTAAACTACTAGGCCTTATCAGGAGAAAAAAATAATTGATTGGTCAAAAGTTTGAATTTTAATGCAGTACTAAGAAAATTTCAGGGCGAAAATAAAAAGTAGGTGTATGTCTGACCACCTTAATCAAAATCAAATCATAATATTTTTTTTATATAATTATAGATATGAAAACTTGACTCATGCCCGGATGTGACGCATATTTTTTGATATTTTTATTCCAAATAAATATTTAAATATGAATTTTCTACCAAAACTTTTTCGGATTAAAAAAAGTCTCATGTCTGACCACCCTAACTAATAGGAAATTTGATCAAATTTTTCTTTTTTTGTTTTTTTCTTATACTAGGCGAAGTATAGAATGTGACGCAACTTTTAGATTTAAAAAATGTTATACCGTTTGAAAGTTATAGCTATTTTTCCTTCAGTATGTCAATCAGCACTTTACAATAATCTTCATTGATAATTAACTAATAAATACTTATCGAACTCAAAATTTGACAGAAATTATATTGATGGAATCTAGAGAGTGATATTAAAAAACTCATTTCGTTTCATTTAATTTCGATCAAAATAACATTGTCAGACGGCTACCCGAAGTCTAAGTATCACTAAAACTCTCTATAAACACGTCTTTGGGGTTGACCGGGCAGGCTTGGTAAATACCAAGCCTGATCGGATATCCGATATGGCTCGGTAGTCAAATTCCAAAAATCTTCAAATTTTGGAGGGAAATTCGATTTAAACGTTCTGGTTTTTTATTTTTAAATTATTTCACTTATATTAATATGTAAAGACATATTTTAATATATTATATATATATAATAACGTAATGTAAACATACAAGATATAATCTAGTAATATATAATAATATCTTATGTTAATCTTATTACAATCTATAAATATAATATATATTATTATTATTTTTACTAAATATAATAACATAATTTATATATATATAAAATACGTATTATATATTATTATATTAATATGTATGTTATTAATATATACAATAACGTAATATTTTCATTAAATGTAATATGTATTATATATTATTATATTAATATGTATAATAATATAATATTTATATAACAACGTAATATTTTTATTAAATATAATATATATTAAAAATATTATTATATTAATATGTATGTTATTAATATATTTATATAATAACGTAATATTTTCATTAAATATAATAATGTAATATGTATATATATATATATATATATATTATATTGATATGTATATTATTAATATATAAGAGTCAAAGGGGGTCATAGGGTGACCTATAACCCTCTTTGACCCATTAAACGATGATATATGTCTCTAGGGGTCCTAGGACCCCTAGGGACATATGTCATCCTTTAATGGGTCAAAGGGGGTCCCTTTGACCCATTAAATGACAACATATGTCCCTAGGACGCCCAGGGACATAGCCGAATCGTTCATATCGGTAAAAGGGGGTCATAGGGTGACCTATGACCCCCTTTGACCCATTAAACAACGACATATGTCTCTAGCGGTCCTAAGACCCCTAGGGACATATTTGAATGGGTATTATGGGTCAAAGGGGGTCATAGGGTGACCTATGACCCTCTTTGACCCATTAAACGATGACATATGTCCCTATGGGTCCTACGACCCCTAGGGACATAGTCGAATCGTTCATATGGGTCAAAGGGGGTCATAGGGTGACCTATGACTCCCTTTGACCCATTAAATGATGACATATGTCCCTCAGGGTCCTAAGACCCCCAGGGACATAGTTGAATCATTCATATGGGTCAAAGGGGGTCATAGGGTGACCTATGACCCCTTTTGACCCATTAAATGATGACATATGTCCCTAGGGGTCCTAAGACCTTTAGGAACATATTCGAATGGGTAATATGGGTCGAAGGGGGTCATAGGGTGACCTATGACCCTCTTTGACCCATTAAACGATGACATATGTCCCTAGGAGTCCTAGGACCCCTACAGACATATTCTAATCGTTGATATGAGTCAAAAGGGGTCATAGATCTCTTTGACCCATTAAACGACGATATATGTCTCTAGGGGTCCTAGGACCCCTAGGGACATATTCGAATGGGTAATATGGGTCAAAGGGGGTCATAGGGTGACCTATGACCCTCTCTGACTCATTAAACGACGATATATTTCTCTAGGGGTCCTAAGACCCCTAGGGACATATTCGAATTGTTAATATGGGTCAAAGGGGGTCATAGGATGACCTATGGCCCCCTTTGACCCATTAAACGACGACATATGTCCCTAGGGGTCCTAGGACCTGTAGGGACAAATTCGAATGGGTAATATAGGTCAAATGGGGTCATAGGGTAACCTATGACCCTCTTTGACCCATTAAACGATGACATATGTCCCTAGGGGTCCTCAGACCCCTAGGGACATATTCGAATCATTCATATGGGTCAAAGAGGGTCATAGGGTGACCTATGACCCTCTTTGACCCATTAAACGATGACATATGTCCTTAGGGGTCCTCGGACCCCTAGGGACATATTCGAATCGTTCATATGGGTCAAAGGGGGTCATAGGGTGACCTATGACCCTCTTTGACCCATTAAATGATGACATATGTCCCTAGGGGTCGTGGGACCCCTAGGGACATATTCGAATGGGTAATATGGGTCAAAGGGGGTCATAGGGTGACCTATGACCCTCTTTGATCCATTAAACAATGACATATGTCCCTAGGGGTCCTTGGACTCCAAGAGACATATTTGAATGGGTAATATGGGTCAAAGGGGGTCATAGGGTGACCTATGAACCTCTTTGACCCATTAAATGATGACATATGTCCCTAGGGGTCCTAGGGAGATTCGAATTGTTCATATGGCTCAAATGGGGTCATAGAGTGACCTATGACCCCCTCTAACCCATTAAATGATGACATATGTCCCTAGGGGTCCTAGGACCCCTAGGGACATATTCGAATGGGTAATATGGGTCAAATGGGGTCACAAGGTAACCTATGTCCCTCTTTGACCCATTAAATGGTGACATATGTCTCTAGGGGTCCTAGGACCCCTAGGGACATATTCGAATCGTTCATATGGGTCAAAGGGGGTCATAGGGTGACCTATGACCCTCTTGACCCATTAAACAACGATATATGTCTCTAGGGGTCCTAGGACCGCTAGGGACATATTCGAATGGGTAATATGGGTCACCCTATGACCCTCTCTGACCCATTAAATGACGACATATGTCCCTAGGGGTCTTCGGACCCGAAGGGTCATATTCGAATGGGTAATATGGGTCAAAGGGGGTCATAGGGTGACCTATGACCCTCTTTGACCCATTAAATGATGACATATGTCCCTAGGGGTCCTAGGAGCCTAGGGACATATTCGAATCGTTCATATGGGTCAAAGGTGGTCATAGAGTGACCTATGACCCCCTTTGACTCATTAAACGACGACATATGTCCCTAGGGGTCCTAGGACCCCTAGGGACATATTTGAATCGTTCATATGAGTCAAAGGGGGTCGTAGGGTGACCTATGACCCCCTTGGATGCATTAAACGACAACATATGTCCCTAGGGGTCCTAGGACCCCTAGGGACATATTCGAATGGGTAATATGGGTCAAATGGGGTCATAGGGTAACCTATGACCCTTTTTGACTCATTAAATGACGACATATTTCTCTAGGGGTCCTAGGACCCCTACGGACATATTCAAATCATTCATATGGGTCAAAGGGGGTCATAGGTCAGTTGACCCATTAAACGATGATATATGTCTCTAGGTGTCCTAGGACCCCTAGGGACATATTCCAATGGGTAATATGGGTCGAAGGGGGTCATAGGGTGACCTATGACCCTCTTTGACCCATTAAACAACGACATATGTCCTTAGGGGTCCTAGGACCCCTAGGGACACATTTGAATGTGTAATATGGGTGAAAGGGGGTCATAGGGTGACCTATGACCCTCTTTGACCCATTAAACGAAGACATATGTCCCTAGGGGTCCTAGGACCCTAGGGACATATTCGAATGGTTCATATGGATCAAAGGGTCTCATAGGGTGACCTATGACCCTCTTTGACCCATTAAACGATGACATATGTACCTCGGGGTCCTAGGACCCCTAGGGACATATTCGAATCGTTCATATGAGTCAAAGGGGGTCATAGGTGACCCGCTTTGACCCATTAAATGACGAGATATGTCCCTAGGGGTTAGGACCCCTAGGGACATATTCGAATGGGTAATATGGGTCAAATGGGGTCATAGGGTAACCTATGACCCTCTTTGACCCATTAAACGACGACATATGTCGCTAGGGTCCTAGGACCCCTAGGGACATATTCAAATCATTCATATGGGTCAAAGGGGGTCATAGGTTAACCTATGACCCCCTTTGACTCATTAAACGACGACATATGTCGCTAGGGGTCCTAGGACCCCTAGGGACATATTTGAATTGTTCATATGGGTCAAAGGGGGTCCTAGGGTGACCTATGACCCCCTTTGACTCATTAAACGATGACATATGTCCCTAGGGGTCTTAGGACGCCTAGGGACATATTTGAATCGTTCATATGAGTCAAATGGGGTTGTAGGGTGACCTATGACCCCCTTTGACCCATTAAACGATGACATATGTCCCTAGGGGTCCTAGGACCCCTAGGGACATATTCGAATGGGTAATATGGGTCAAAGTGGGTCATAGGGTGACCTATGACCCTCTTTGACCCATTAAATGAAGACATATGTCCCTAGGGGTCCTAGGACCCTAGGGACATATTCGAATGGTTCATATGGGTCAAAGGGGGTCATAGGGTGACCTATGACCCCCTTTGACCCATTAAACGATGACATATGTCCCTAGGGGTCCTAGGATCCCTAGGGACATATTCGAATTGTTCATATGAGTCAAAGGGGGTCATAGGTGACCCCCTTTGACCCATTAAACGATGACATATGTCCGTAGGGGTCCTAGGACCCCTAGGGACATATTCGAATGGGTAATATGGGTCAAATGGGGTCATAGGGTAACCTATGACCCTCTTTGACCGATTAAACGATGACATATGTCTCTAGGGGTCCTAGGACCCCTAGGGACATATTCGAATCGTTCATATGGGTCAAAGGGGGTCATAGGGTAACCTATGACCCCCTTTGACTCATTAAACGACGACATATGTCCCTAGGGGTCCTAGGACCCCTAGGGACATATTGGAATCGTTCATATGGGTCAAAGGGGGTCGTAGGGTGACCTATGACCCCCTTTGACTCATTAAACGAGGACATATGTCCCTAGGGGTCCTAGGACCCCTAGGGACATATTCGAATCGTTCATATGAGTCAAATGGGGTCGTAGGGTGACCTATGACCCCCTTTGACCCATTAAACGATGACATATGACATATTCGAATGGGTAATATGGCATCAATTTCAAATATTTGACTGTCCCTACAGACTCGACAACATTACTTTTTTACCTCTTTTTTCACGGGATTTGTAAAAAGTCATGTTTTGGGGCCCAACTAATCGAAAAGAATTCAAAAATATAACCTTAGGTGTTCGAATTTGTCATCTGAATGGGGAGCAGCAGTCGTCGAAAGAATAAACGTAAAAGGAAGATATCCAATGAAGACATTGCAGCATATAGGGAAAAGGACAAAATGAAATACCGAAAAAAAAGACAAAGTATGCTAAATATCAATCAAGTTAACGATGAATTAATAGAAGGTGAAATCATAGAGTCAGATAATGAAAATGTACAGTTGGGGAATGAGAATGTACCTCTTGAAAATGATAATGCAGAAATTGAAAATCTAGAGATTGAAAATTTTGAAGAAGAAATGCCACCAAGTCATAATCCAAATTGCATAATTGACCATGTCGAAGACGACAATGCACAGGAACTTAATGCACAAGAACCTTACATATCTCCTAATTATAATCGACATGAAGGTTCTAAAATACCAAAATGGATAATTGAAATTGATGAAACGATTATGACTAGTTTGGAAGGAAAAAAATTAGAAAGAACCATTCAGTTATGGGCTTCAAGACTATATCAGATGTTTTTCGGCAACAAGACAGTGGTAGAGCAATGTCAGCTTTTCATGCACTTGTTAAAGATGCAAAATATGAGACCTATGCTTTCCAAATTGAAAATTTGTGTCAATAAAAAGTTGGAAAGAAATGCCATTATTGTGAAGAATCTTTTCAGTGCTCTCAATAGCGTTGGGAAAAATAGTAGAGAGAATGATAATAGAGCTGCTCAAAGGGTTATTACAACCTCTTTGGTAAGTCATCATTTGAGAAAGGGTAGATATATGAGACAAACTTGTATTGATTTGAATCTAAATCGTACTACTTTGAGAAGAGCACTTAGTCGACGAGAGAAAATTGATGATCCTCTTCAAAATGAAACATGGGCATTTGGTGGGAGACTTCCACGTTTTGATAAGAAGCTATCCGACGATGTGAAGGAAGAAATTATACAATTTTGGCACTCTAACTCACGAGTATCACCCAATGCTAAAGATGTCTTAAAGTTGAGAATTGACATCAGAGACCACACGCCACATCCTAAACACTATTTGGAGGTAAGTCAAACTATGTTGTTCAAACAATTTAGAGAGAGTCGTCCAAGTGTTCATATATCACAAAGGGCTTTTGAATCTTTGAAGCCATTTTATTGTGTGCCACTCTATGCACCATGAACTATTGTGCTCCATCCGTTCTACTTTGCATAGTAAAGAAATGTTGGAGGATTGTGGGGCTAGTGGGATTCCAAAATCATCAAGAGACTTGTTGGATCAACTCTTATGTCGTAGAGTTGATGATTGTTCCTTTTATAAAAATGCTTGCTTAAATGAGAAGTGTTTAGAATGTGGTGGCTTATCCAAGTTTGACACATGTTTCCATGAGGGGTGTGAACAAGATCTTGGAAAGACAATAGTGAAAAAAAGGGTCTATGAAATGGTGAAATACACATTGAAGAGTGGGAGTGAGAGCTCTAGATGTGAATTGGTTGGAAAAGATATCAATGTGGCTAATTTTATTTCAAATTTCAAGGCAAATCTTTTTTACAAGTATGCAAGACATAGTCATACGTCTCAGTGGTTGGATCAACAATTTAGAATGTGTAAGGAGACTTTTCCCATTGGCACTATTATATCAGTTGTTGATTTTGCTGAGAACTACACATTGCAACCTCGAAATGAGACACAATCTCAGTATTACAACTCTATTCAGATTGCAATTTTTGTTCACATAACATATAGACATGCCCCTGATAGTGCGGAAGATAATCAAAAGATTATTAGAGAGTATCATTTTTATATGAGTGATGATAGATCTCACTCTCACGAGTTTGTGCAACATTGTTTCGAGAAATTTTTTTATTTCTTACACGAGCATGCAATTGCTATGGATAGACATATCATTTGGTCAGATAACTGTACAGGTCAATTCAAGAATGCTCGCATGTTTTATTGGTTGTGTAGGATGCATGTAGAGAGAGGGGTGCCTCATATTTGGATTTTTTTTGAGTCCGGCCATGGAAAAGGGGAACATGATGGAGCAGGGGCATGTGTGAAGAGAGCTCTAGTTAAGGAGCAACTGAAGATTTCAACAACAGAGCTTCTTAATGCTCGTAGCATTGTTGATTGGTGTAGTTTAGCATTATCACAGGGGGGGACTCTTAATTCAGTGGTACGCAGGTTCTTTTGGTTGGTTGAGGAAAGGTCCATAGGTGATAGATCAGATTGTGCTACAGTGACAAACTCATCAAAAATGCATTCATTTCGGAGCTCTAATTCTAGTACATGGACCATTTGGACACGACAACTAGCTTGTTTTTGTCGTACTTGTTTTCAGTTTGATTAGGATCACTGTGAGTCAAGTGAGTGGGTGGACACATGGGCTCCACATTATCTTACTCCATTGTCTATCATACCCTCTATCAAAAATGATGACATGGAAAGTTCACTTGAGCATAATCATCTATCAGATCTACTTCAGCCAGGACATGTCTTTGCATTGGTTGCATCACAGGGGAATGATGAGAAATCTAATTATTGGTTAGCATGTTGTGTAAGAGGAAAACAAAAACTTGCACAACCGATCACAGATGATGATGGATTCACGTATCCTACTAGTTCAATGGTTGTTGCTGGAACATGGCTGCGGACATACATGCTTAGAAGGAACGGAATTCTTGCATTCGAAGACTATCAGAAGCACAAAGTAATTCTCATATATTCGCATCTTATTATAGCAACAAATGTAAAGTTATTGAAGCATCAAGGAAGACCAAAAGTAAAAGAACTTTTTACTATTGCTAATGCTGATCATGAAGCCTTGTTGGAGACCCTAAAACAGAGAGAGGACCCTATTGGAATACTTGACTAGGTATATATACTTCTTATGTTATTTTCTTCATAATGATTTAATGAATTGATGATTATCTTGTTTAATAAAATAAGTTACTAATTTTTGTATGATATTGGAATGTAGGTACATCATGAAGAGTTGGACGGGGGTGGTATTGGGGAGAATTTCTAGAATTTATGATGTATTATTATGTAAAATGTGTAGTTTTTTGTATATGGTTTTTGTATTTTGGTAGGTTCTTTGTAAGGAATTATAAGAGGAAGATATTGAACAAGTTCTTCCAAATCATATTTGCATGTGATACAAGGCTATAACGACAATTTTAAGAGCATTTTTAACTATATGAAAGATAATTGCATGTGGATATCTTATTACAAATTTGGTTTTTTCCTTATCTGACATAAAGCTGACATTATGATTATTAAAACTATTTTTATCAAACTAATCAAATAAGAAAAATCCATAAAGTACGGATGAACAATTAGAATACTTGATTTCTTCCAGTATACAACCAATCATAGCATTTGAAAGCATAAAGAGTCATAATATTGTATAATGTTTTGAAAGACTTTCATATTGAAAAGTTGTATGAAGCACATTTGGGATAAGCCATAAAATCCATGAAAGAAGATAGCATGTAGGATAAGCAATTAAAGCCAATAAGCAAGATAGCACATGCATACTGACATGATATGAAGTTGGATATGAAGGCTATGAGTGGATGAGTCATTAGAGGTATCAACAATCCCATCATAAATGAGATCTTGGATTTTATGTTTCAACACTATGGAATCTTTAGTTTTATGAAATTTTCTTCCATGGAGATTAATTTAAGAATGCCTCGTGTGTATGTCAAGGTCTTAAGGGAGATTAATTTAAGAATGCAATATTCTCCTCTAACCTTTTCTCAAGTTTAGAATTGATTTCTATCATTTGCTTAGAGAGATGAAGGTAAGAAAGATTATTTGTCTCTTCTAGCTCTTTGTATTGAACATATAGAAAGAGAGATGACAAGTGAACAAATTTAAGTGTAGTCAGTAGATCAAGGAAACCATTTAGTGAAAGAAATTCTTAGTATGCATATCATAGACCATGAATTTAGAAAATACCAATAGCTCTAAGACCAAAGAGCCATTTTAAGTATGTTCAAGCACTAGAGACATAGAAAATCAAAGTCAATTTATGAAACTCCCCTTAGCAAAAAATGCAAACAAATATTTGCATTTGACATTTTGACTTGGTTGAAAAAGTTTGACAATAATTGATAATATTGCAAGCTTGATGTTCAAAAGCAATTTTTTTTCCAAGAAAGATAGTGACACATGGAGTAGTTTTCAAAAAATCATCCATCATTTGCGGCCACCCCATACCGAGGAGTCTCCAAGGTGCTCTAAGTGCATTTTGAGGTCGATCTTTTGAGGGTCATAACTTAGAGCTCGTGATGGCTATCGATGAACTGTCAAATGCTACAGGACGGTGATCCTGAGGCCTAAAATAACCTATCTCATTTTTGAGAGATCACGTTCCGTTTGGATTCAGCACATCGATCTCGCTCGATGCCAAAACTCACAGTGTGCCTCAGTTCATAGGTGCACCACAGCGTAACTTTGAAACCGCTGATCTTGGCATCGAATCATCAGTGCCATTAGCTCCAGATGGGCGGGTGAACCCTAGTCACACCCTTGTTCTAGCCATGAAGACCATCCATCATTTGCGACCACCCCATACCGAGGAGTCTCCAAGGTGCTCTAAGTGCATTTTGAGGTCGATCTTTTGAGGGTCATAACTCAGAGCTCATGAGGGCTATCGATGAACTGTAAAATGCTACAGGACGGTGATCCTGAGGCCTAAAATAACCTATCTCATTTTTGAGAGATCACATTCCGTTTGGATTCAGCACAACGATCTCGCTCGATGCCAAAACTCGCAGTGTGCCTCAGTTCATAGGTGCACCACAGTGTAACTTTGAAACCGCTGATCTTGGCATCGAATCATCAGTGCCATTAGCTCTGGATGGGCGAGTGAACCCTAGTCACACCCTTGTTCTAGCCACGAAGACCATCCATCATTTGCAGCCACCCCATACTAAGGAGTCTCCAAGGTGCTCTAAGTGCATTTTGAGGTCGATCTTTCGAGGGTCATAACTCAAAGCTCATGAGGGCTATCGATGAACTGTCAAATGCTACAGGATGGTGATCTTGAGGCATAAAATAACCTATCTCATTTTTGAGAGATCACATTCCATTTGGATTCAGCACAGCGATCTCGCTCGATGCCAAAACTCGCAGTGTGCCTTAGTTCATAGGTGCACCACAGCGTAACTTTGAAACCGCTGATCTTGGCATCAAATCGTCAGTGCCATTAGCTCCGGATGGGAGGGTGAACCCTAGTCACACCCTTTTTTGGGCCACAAAGACCATCCATCATTTGCAGCCACCCCGTACCGAGGAGTCTCTAAGGTGCTCTAAGTGCATTTTGAGGTTGATCTTTTGAGGGTCATAACTCAGAGCTCGTGAGGGCTATTGATGAACTGTCAAATGCTACAAGACAGTGATCCTGAGGCCTAAAATAACCTATCTCATTTTTGAGAGATCACATTCCGTTTGGATTCAGCACAGCGATCTCCCTCGATGCCAAAACTCGTAGTGTGCCTCAGTTCATAGGTGCACCACAGGGTAACTTTGAAACCGCTGATCTTGGCATCGAATTGTTAGTGCCATTAGCTCCGGATGGGCGGTTGAACCCTAGTCACACCCTTGTTCTGGCCACGAAGACCATCCATCATTTGCGGCCACCCTGTACCGAGGAGTCTTCAAGGTGCTCTAAGTGCATTTTGAGGTCGATCCTTCGAGGGTCATAACTTAGAGCTCGTGAGGGCTATCAAAAAACTGTCAAATTCTACAGGACGATGATCCTAAGGCCTAAAATAACCTATCTCATTTTTGAGAGATCACATTTCATTTGGATTCAGCACAACGATCTTGCTCGATGCCAAAACTCGCAGTGTGCCTCAGTTCATAGGTGCACCACAGCGTAACTTTGAAACCGTTGATCTTGGCATCGAATCGTCAGTCCCATTAGCTCCAGATGAGTCAGTGAACCCTAGTCACACCTTTATTCTGGCCACGAAGACCATCCATCATTTGCGGCCACCCCGTATCGAGGAGTCTTCAAGGTGCTCTAAGTGCATTTTTGAGGTCGATCCTTCGAGGGTCATAACTCAGAGCTCATGAGGGCTATCAATGAACCGTTAGAGAAAACAAGTTCATAAGGATGGAGTGGCTTAGTGTTTTTGCTAAAATAAGTTAGTGGGAAGGCTTTATTAGAGGGTCTTGGCCAAACTAGTGGGGTGTTTGCCAAAATTTCTTGTTTTATTTCTACTTGGTTTTGTTTTCTTGTTTTGTGCTTGAGTATTGTTATGGGATTGGGACTTTCACTCACCCTTGTGGGAAGGGAAGAGAATTCTAGGGTGAAGGGCTTAAGTTGGGTTTGAAAAATGTATTGAGAACCTTGGAGTATGGGCTCCATTGTATGCCATAACATTTCATATCTTGCTGGGGGTGATAAGGAAAGTATGGTGTAGAAAGGAAGTTTGAGGAGTTACAGCTGATGGTAGTGGGTTTGGAGGAGGAAATGTGGAGGCCCCGAGAGGGCATTAAATGGTTCATTTATGATAGCCCCGAGAGGGCATGAAATTTGCTGAATTATGATAGCCCCGAGAGGGCATGAAAATTGTTTATTGCAAATATGGTTTGGTATGGCAAGTCTCCATTTTAGAACACACCTTCACCCTATGTTTATGGTTCCATCTGTGAAGCCATTTTGAAATAGTCTTGGGGGGAAATTGTTCAAGTTTGAAATGTAATGTTTATGCATTGAAAGATTGTATGTGTATCCCAATTTGAGCCTTGTTCCCTAGCGCAGGGGTGGTCTCTTTGAGGCCTATGGTTGGGTGGAAAGCACCCATGGTCCTTGTTATTTTGTTGTGTTGCATATGCAGATTTGTGTCCAAGGGAGCAATGGAAATGGCTTGGAATGATCATCTTGCAGATTGATGTTGGATGAGAAAACTTGACATTGTGCCCTCATTTGTGAAGGAGGATTCACTAGCTTGTTCATGTTCTCAACGATCATGTTGGACAATGTTCATGCTACTCATTGTCCATATCTTTCAATGTCCATGTTCCTTATGATTTTGAAAAGTCCCTTATGTTGCCCCATTGTGATGGAAGGAGATTGTATCATTGTTACCTAATGTACGTGTAGAAGAAAATATTGATAAGGTTGTATATGCATGTTTCATTTGGAGTTTATATTGTTATGAAAGTGGTGCAGGGAACCTAAGGCTCTTAGGCATGAATTCAAGGTGTTTAGTACGTTAGAGTTGTTAGGAATGAAGTTTGGTCCATATTTGTAATAAAGACTCAATTGTAAGGTACAATGGCACATTGGTGTGGTTATAAGCCAAGTGACCATTTGTAACCAAGGAGTCATTATTTATGAATTCTTGAGTATTTTACTATTTTTAAGATGTTTTAGGTGGATTTGAGTCATTAGGACACGTTTGAATTGAAGGTGTGTAAAAAAAATGCAAAGGTGCAAAAAGTTGCAAAATGCAAAAAGTTGCTAAAGAGCAATTTTTGCAAATTTGTTGTCTAACTTAAAAAAGGAAGTTGTATGGTCTTCCAACCATCCAAAGGGAAGTTATAACTGTTGGAAGACACTTATTTAAGGTCTCCACACGTGGGGAAGGCCATGGTACGGACGGGTGGACAGCATTTGGTGAATAAAACTCAGAAATTCTGCAATTTTCTCTATTTTTTCAATTCCGTATGGCCTGTACGGATTGTTAATGGTACAAATATTATATTTTTGGAAAGAGGACTGAGTCAGCATTCGAATGCAATTGGTTTGAAGTTTTTATCTATTCTGGGTTAAAAGTTATACCTGTTTTAGTAGAGGTAGGTCTGAAATTGCTGCACATTGAGGGTTTCAACAAGATGGCCTCCTAACTTGCAAACCCACCGTGGGATTTCAATGCTGCTTTGTGGAATGCAAGTTAGGAGAGGTGACTTAAAGATGGAAGAGTTTCAGGGCTGTAGGAGTTGGGCACCTATTTTTACCAGCAAGCCCTAGGCTGAACATAGTCTTATGTCTAGTCTAGTTTTGAAGGAAAACGAAGGATCACGCTCCCAAGTTGATTGATTTGACCCAAGTGAAGGGTGTAGAAGGACAAATAAAAGGTGTAGAAGAGATCCAAGGGGTTGAACCAAGTCTTTGAACCCATTTGTTTATGCTTTCCTTGTAACCCAGCCTAAACTGGCCATTTAGGACTGTGACACAAAGCGGGCATAACTTGATGCTGGAGTAGAGTTGGAAATTGATCTTTTGGAATCTCATAGGAGTAGTTGAAGGGTGTTTGGTGATGTGAAAATATTGTACGGTTCTTTGTATTTTTTGGGAGTTTGACCATTGAAACTAGAAATTGTTCTAATAAAAGTGCTGGTAACAATTTGTAATTTTCAGTGTTGGGTGTTGAGAAACTTCAAAGTGGGGGTTTTTCTTGTTGTTTTGAGTTAGTAAGAAGAATTTATATCATGGGAATGGAGTTCTAACCCAATCTAAGAAATATTTTCTATTTTAAGCCTATTTGGTGTTAGGGAATCCGTAATAGGTGTGATTGTCCCAAGTTGTTTGTGAACCCTAGGTTTGAGGGTTGGGCTTGTGAAGTGGAGTCCACTTTGAGGTAGAGTCTACCAATGTTAGAAGCCATTGGGTCAGTCATTAACCTTGGAAGAAGGCCTAGTTGCTGTTTGGAGGTTGGAAGCAAGTTAAGGTGCTGATCGGAGTTGGAAGAAGAGTTGGTGCTTTTGCTGCATACTCTGCATCAGAGTGGTATCAGAGCAAATCTAAAGAGGAACATCTAACACACTTGGAATTGGTTTTGAAGAAACTCAGGGAAAAGGAATTGAAGATAAATTTGAATAAATGTGTCTTCATGAAAGAAGAGTTGGTGTTCCTAGGTTTTGTCATCTCCAAGGGCAACCTCAAGATGGATCCAGAAAAGGTGGAAGCAATCCTCAACTGGCCTACACCAAGGAATGCAAGTGAGGTAAAGAGCTTTCATGGTTTGGCAAGCTTTTATAGAAATTTTATTAGAGGTTTCAGTAATGTGTGTGCCCCTATGATTGATACAATCAAGGGTGGAAGAAAATGTAAATTTGCATGGACAGGAGACGCTGATCAGTCCTTTGAGTACTTGAAGAAAAGGGTTGCAGAGGCACCCATCCTTGCTCTACCTGATTTCAAGAAGGTATTTACTATTGAATGTGATGCAAGTAATAGGGCCATAGGAGGAGTCCTAAGTCAAGAAGGTAAGCCAATAGCCTTCTTTAGTGAAAAGTTAAATGAAGCAAAACAAAGATATTCTACATATGATTTAGAATTGTATGCTATGGTTCAGTCTCTAAGAAAATGGAGACATTATTTATTGCCCAAGGAGTTTATTGTCTATACAGATAACCATGCATTGAGTTTCTTGAATAGACAGGAAAAGTTGAACCACAGGCATGTGAAATGGATGGAGTACCTTCAATCATACACCTTCACTATTAAGCATAAAAAAGGGGAGGCAAATAAGGTTGCTGATGCCCTTAGTAGAAGGAATTTGACCATTCAAGAAATGAGGTTGGAGAATGTGGGATTCCACTCCATAAAAGACATGTATGAAAGTGATGAAGACTTCAAAGAAGTTCATCAAGTCTGCAGGGATATGACAGGGCAGTACCATAGCATTTATGCAGATTTCATGCTGCAAGAAGGATTGCTCTTCAAAGGGAGTCAGCTATGCATCCCTAGAGGATCCTTGAGGGAGAACATTATAAAGGAGAAGCACTGTGGGGGTCTAGCTGGTCATTTTGGATTGGACAAGACCCTTGAACTAGTAAGAAGATTTTATTACTGGCCTAGGATGCCTACTGATGTAAGAAAGTTTGTAGAGACTTGTGTGATTTGTCAAAAGGCAAAAGGAAAGACTTCTAATGTAGGACTGTACACCCCATTACCAATACCAAATAGGCCTTGGGATGCTGTAAGTTTAGACTTTGTACTTGGATTGCCAAGGACCAAGCAAGGCTATGATAGTATTTGTGTTGTAGTAGACCGGTTTTCCAAGATGGCACATTTTTTGCCATGTAAAACCAGTCATGATGCCTCTTATATTGCAAGTATCTTTTTCAAGGAAGTAGTAAGACTACATGGATTACCATTATCCATAGTCTCGGATAGAGATTCTAAATTTCTTGGGCACTTTTGGAGGACTTTGTGGAGAAAACTTGGTACAGACCTCTCATTTTCATCAGCATACCATCCACAATCGGATGGCCAAACGGAGGTGGTTAATAGATCATTAGGCAACCTATTAAGATGCCTTACTAAGGAACATGGATCATCTTGGGACTCAGTCATAGCACAAGCAGAGTTTGCTTATAATGATTCAATGAATAGGACAACCGGATTGAGCCCATTTCAAATTGTTTATGGCACTCATCCTAGAGGGGTAATGGAGGTTAGAGATGTCAAATCTATGGAAAGAACCAGTGCTCAAGCATGTGATTTTGCTGAGGTGATGAAGGAAATTCATCAAGAGGTCAAAGATAGGCTAGGAAAAATGACAATGAAGTATAAGGAAGCAGCAGATACTAAGAGGAGAGATCTTCAATTTGAAATAGGAGATCTAGTTATGGTGAACCTTAAAAAGGAGAGGCTTCCTAAAGGTAAGTTTACTAAGTTGATGATGAGGAAAATAGGTCCTTTTAGGATCTTGCAAAAATGTGGACACAATGCCTATAAGGTGGAGTTTCCACCAGACATAGGGCTCTCCAATACATTTAATGTCTCTGATTTATATCCTTACAGAGGTTCTCAGACTGAAACCAGTGGCATTGAATCAACCACAGTAGATAAAGAGATCATGAACTCTCTTCCCAAGGCAGGGGTAGTCACTATAGAAAGTGTTTTGGATAAAAGAGAAGGAAAAAGCACTAGGAGGAAGGTGTACATGGACTACCTCATCAAATGGACAGGTAGACCAGTTGAAGATGCAAGTTGGCTGCCTGAATCAACTATAAAGAAGATGGGATACAACGTGTCCACATTACCAACTCAAGAGACTTGAGTTTCTTTTGGCCTAGGGAGTATGGTGCAGGGCACCTAAGGCTCTTAGGCATGAATTCAAGGTGTTTAGTACGTTAGAGTTGTTAGGAATGAAGTTTGGTCCATATTTGTAATAAAGACTCAATTGTAAGGTACAATGGCACATTGGTGTGGTTATAAGCCAAGTGACCATTTGTAACCAAGGAGTCATTATTTATGAATTCTTGAGTATTTTACTATTTTTAGGATGTTTTAGGTGGATTTGAGTCACTAGGACACGTTTGAATTGAAGGTGTGTAAAAAAAATGCAAAGGTGCAAAAAGTTGCAAAATGCAAAAAGTTGCTAAAGAGCAATTTTTGCAAATTTGTTGTCAAACTTAAAAAAGGAAGTTGTATGGTCTTCCAACCATCCAAAGGGAAGTTATAACTGTTGGAAGACACTTATTTAAGGTCTCCACACGTGGGGAAGGCCATGGTACGGACGGGTGGACAGCATTTGGTGAATAAAACTCAGAAATTCTGCAATTTTCTCTGTTTTTTCAATTCCGTACGGCATGTACGGATTTTTAATGGTACAAATATTATATTTTTGGAAAGAGGACTGAGTCAGCATTCGAATGCAATTGGTTTGAAGTTTTTATCTATTCTGGGTTAAAAGTTATACCTGTTTTAGTAGAGGTAGGTCTGAAATTGCTGCACATTGAGGGTTTCAACAAGATGGCCTCCTAACTTGCAAACCCACCGTGGGATTTCAATGCTGCTTTGTGGAATGCAAGTTAGGAGAGGTGACTTAAAGATGGAAGAGTTTCAGGGCTGTAGGAGTTGGGCACCTATTTTTACCAGCAAGCCCTAGGCTGAACATAGTCTTATGTCTAGTCTAGTTTTGAAGGAAAACGAAGGATCACGCTCCCAAGTTGATTGATTTGACCCAAGTGAAGGGTGTAGAAGGAAAAATAAAAGGTGTAGAAGAGATCCAAGGGGTTGAACCAAGTCTTTGAACCCATTTTTTTATGCTTTCCTTGTAACCCAGCCTAAACTGGCCATTTAGGACTGTGACACAAAGCGGGCATAACTTGATGCTGGAGTAGAGTTGGAAATTGATCTTTTGGAATCTCATAGGAGTAGTTGAAGGGTGTTTGGTGATGTGAAAATATTGTACGGTTCTTTGTATTTTTTGGGAGTTTGACCATTGAAACTAGAAATTGTTCTAATAAAAGTGCTGGTAACAATTTGTAATTTTCAGTGTTGGGTGTTGAGAAACTTCAAAGTGGGGGTTTTTCTTGTTGTTTTGAGTTAGTAAGAAGAATTTATATCATGGGAATGGAGTTCTAACCCAATCTAAGAAATATTTTCTATTTTAAGCCTATTTGGTGTTAGGGAATCCGTAATAGGTGTGATTGTCCCAAGTTGTTTGTGAACCCTAGGTTTGAGGGTTGGGCTTGTGAAGTGGAGTCCACTTTGAGGTAGAGTCTACCAATGTTAGAAGCCATTGGGTCAGTCATTAACCTTGGAAGAAGGCCTAGTTGCTGTTTGGAGGTTGGAAGCAATTTAAGGTGCTGATCGGAGTTGGAAGAAGAGTTGGTGCTTTTGCTGCATACTCTGCATCAGAAAGCATTGGTACGAGTCACAGATTTTCTTTGACATCATTGTTACCATTTGAAAATGTGAAAGAAAGTTTTCTCCTTGTGGTATTGTAAATGACTAGTTGATAATAACAATCCATAGATGTTATGTGATACCATTGATTGTATAAACTTAAAACTTAGTAGGTTGCTTACAATCTTGTTGTGCACTCAATAATTTGGTGAGTAAGCAATGTTGATAGATAATGAGGATATAGTAATATACTAATTGTCACATTAATATATATTGTAATGATTAATGAATGTGTGTACATTGGTAATGAGGATAATAAGTAATTTTGATCCCCTTCCCTTACATGCTAGAATCACGACCTAGTCCATATGATACAACTGACAGACCCTAATAGAATATTAGTATCAGAGGCTTGTTAGGATATGAATTACCTCACTAATTTATGAGTGTTGTATCTTGAACTTGCTCGTTTGACTCGTGATGCTAACTTGAACTAGACTGTCATCCAATCTATTTGAAAACCACCTGTGACTAAAATGTTAACACCTTCACACTATTCACATGAGTCTTGAACTCCTATTCAATGATAACCTTGTTTTACAATATGTAATTTCTTATGCGACTTCATGAGCTAAAAAAAAAAAAAAAATTGTTGTTTTTTTACTAGTAAAATTTTGGGCATGACACATGATCCACGATAAATTGAACAATACTAGATACTAAATTAATATGTATATCATTGTGCACGTAAATGATAAAAATATATATCAAAATACATGTATCCATAGACAAAATTTTACACAAATATATATCAAAGATCATGTATCCATAGACAAAGTACTCAAATATATATATATCAAAATACATAGATCCATATACAAAATGTGGCTGATCCTGCCATCAAAATGTGTATAATATCAATGTTTCTATATACAATGTGGCATATGCCATCTCAAAATGTCTCATGATGCATCCTACGAAAACTATACTATCCTAGGGTGCTGGTGGATGATCAAAATGCAGCCTCTTCGTTGCACTAGGTGGATCGGATGCCTCCTACATAAACAAAAAAGGAAAACCCAAAGTTAGACTACTAAATTTATATGATTCTACGTATCTAACATTGAATTACTCAAATGCATAATGATCTTTTCCGTATTGGAGATTAATACTATCAAAATTTCATAATAAATACCTCTCTTGTCGACCTCCTGCGCCACTCAGGAGTCCTCTCGTATGCCCTCAACAATGCTGGTACCTCTGTGATTGTGGGCTGTATATGTTCAAATACCTTTGTTAGATGAATCTACAATTTAAACTATAACATTATAATTCATAGCATGCTAAATTTATAACATATTTAATCATGAATTCAAACTACAACTTACTATTGTAGGCTCCTCCTCAGGAGTGAGTGGCCGCATCATCAAATCTACATAACTGTCCCGTCGAACCTCATGTGTACTAGGAGTCTCCTATGAGATACAAAATAGTAGTTGTTAATATCACGGAAATTAGTTTTGAATTTATTTATGAAGATAATTGATGCAAGAGAATCCCATGCTCATCAGGGGAACATTGAAGATCCAAGCCATTACAGAGGTCATGGAACATCTCTTGAAGTCAATTGGGCAATCCTTGCACCAATTATGGCTCATGGAAGCATACAAAGTTATAATGTTGGACTCATATGTGGAAGAAAGTTGTAATTGGGCATGAGATAGGATTTTAGGATTTTAGGATTTTTGCATCAATTAAAAAAATAAAAAATAAATGATACTTATACATACAATGGGGCTCTCTCTGTGAATGAAAATCCCTGATGATCTAGGACGCCTAATCTGTACAGGCTCATCGCCAGTAGCCACACCCTATATACAATAAATAATTTAATTAAATGAGATTACCACAAACATTTTACAAGAATGCATCAATATTTAATCAATTAGAAAACATCTAATTATCTTTCCTTTGTCAATGCATGCTGGCTCACCCCCCGCACTTTGTCCCCTCGGGGCAGGTGGTATCTGCAAGATAAAAGAAAGATTAGCAACCATATATGCTACAATATCAAATAGAAAAAAGAAATGCGAACACAAAATAATGTACCATAGATGTCTCAAGGCGAAATGAAATGGCCGAGAGTGTAGCATCATCTATCTGTCTGAGCTCCTCCTCAGTCATCAACTAAACATGAATGAAGATCACATACATGTAAAAGTCAGTATGGCTTAAAAATTAAAATTACTCTATTATAAAAATTAACTTTAAATCACATATGTCATAACAAAAAAATGTATACACGTACCGACACCGAAGGATTCCATGCCTCTACATTCCCCTCCTCTCTCGCATCAGGGTCTGTAGCCTCTGCACGTGCGTCTGGTGTATCCTCGTCTAATACAAAATGATACTTAGGAAGATCACCTATGGGACCCAGGCAAATATTCTTGCATGTAATGCAAGTGTGAGGCACACAAACGTGTGATGAGCTAGCCGATGATGAACTGGCACCAACATCATCAACACGAGGAGGCAAGACTGACCTAGCCTGAGATATCATTAGGCTACTCAGCCTATGAATGGCTCTGATGGTCTGAGAGCTAGCCTCTGCCATAATATCTAGATGCTGCACTCAAGGAGGGGGGGAGATATCAGGGGGGACACAAAAGTGCCATGTTTCTTCTGCTGGGAAGAGGGTCTATCCTGAGGAGCTCCTAGTCCTAAGCCCATGTTGGGCTTCATGCTCCAATTGTTCACTTTAAGTTTCAACACAAATTTTGCATATAATTTTTTAAGGAAATAAAATGGTATGTCTAAATTTCCATGTGGAGGGATATCAAAGACCATCCACCAACGGTCCCAAAAATTTGCACGTATGGTGTCATTTGTGCACCATTTAATCGATAGTTTGGTTTTTTTGGGTCAACTGGTATACCCGTTTTTGGGTTAGCAAAAAGGCTTGTCAAATCGTCTTTGGTTATGTTGAGGGCCGCGACCTCATCATAATCCAAACCATCATCAAACATCTGGTGCATTTCATCACGCCAACGAAGAGTGGCATTTTGTTGGTTTGTAAGAGTTTCAATGTTATCCACTATGGTGTTTAACGTGGATAACATAGGAGCCAGTGCAGGTACATTATTGTATGTTCTATGCAAACCTCTCAACTCAGTGAGATTTTCATTTATCAAATCCTCGATTCGAGGAGGGTTTTGAGGAGGTAGAGGATCATTTGGTGGACAGTTTTGTGGGGATACTGGATCGTTTGGTGGTGGGTTGCGAGGAATATTATTCCCTGCCTCAGTGTCATCATTTTGATCAGCCATTCCTATTGAATTGCAAAACGTAATATATATTAAAAAAAATTCTAAATTTTAACCAGTTTTGTCAAAAAAACCCTAGATTCAACTAAAACCAACAAAATCTTGTTAAAATCTATTAAATTTAGGTTAAAAATGAGTCAAGGGGGGGGGGGGGAACATACCTGATATCTGATATCCGATTTGCTATCTGATATCCGATTTATTATCTAATATCCGATCTGACTGGCCCAAATTCGCGTGAAAATAAGGGCCGCGGGTCTGTGATTTTGTATTTAATCCATGCACAGGTATCGGATATCCGATATTATATCGAATATCCGATATTATAATATATATAATATAACATATATATTACATTTTATATATTTTCATATTATATTTTATATTTATTAAATTAATTTACTATATATTATAATATAAAATATTATTATTATACTATATTATTATAATTTATAATATATTATACTTTTTTATTATATATTATATTATAAGATATTACTTTTTATTATTATATTATATTATATATATATATATATATATATTATATTACATTACTATATATTATAATATATGAAATATTATATTATATTATTATAATATAATATGTTATTATAATATTATTGTTATAGTATAATATTATACGATTATAATATAATAATAATATTATTATTATATTATAGTGTAATAATTATTATAATAATAATATTATTATATTATAGTATAATAATTATTATAATAATAATAATTATAATAATATTATTATATTATAGTATAATAATTATTATAATAATAATATTATCATAATATAATAGTATGATATATTATTTAATATTATTATTATCTTATATCAATAATAATAATATTAAATAATATATCATACTATTATATGATTTTAATTATTAGTCGGATATTGGATTTAAAATCGGATATCCGATATGATATCAGATATCTGATAAGGCTCGGCTTAACCTTCCAGGTTTGGTTCCTGGATAGGTAAAAAAAGTCAGAGCGGATTTTGAAGCGCTTTTAGGCGTATTCAAACTCTTTTTTTTTCACATCGCCACTTTTTGGCACACCATGACCCTGCACATACCCATATATACATACATATATATACATATACATACATATATATACACACACATATATATATATATACATATGTATATATATATATATATGTATATATACATATACATATATCTATATATGTATATATGTATATGTATATATACATATGTATATATATGTATATATACATATATATATACATATGTATATATACATATATATATGTATATGTATATATATATGTATGTATATATATATGTATATACATATATATATACATACATATATATATACATATACATATATATATGTATATATACATGTATATATATATATATAAATATATATATGTATATATATATGTATATACATATATATATACATATATATATATATGTATATTTATATTTATATATATATATATGTATATATATATATATATATATATATATATATATACACAAACACATGTATATATATATTGTTGGAACTGATTGAAAAGATCATGAGGGAGATTGTTGGAAATGACTGAAGAGATCATATATAAAAAGTAATGGAACTGGTAAAGAATGTTCTCAATCATTTTTTTGTCATTGATGTCAAACTCACTACTTGCAGGAATGACAATTGCTTTAGTGATCCAAATACTATCAATTAGTTGATTGACAAGGAGGAGGCAATCAATAAGATGTAACTAGAACACCTAGAGAAAGGTTGAAGCTATGATGTTGTAATGAAGTACAAGGATCAACTAAGCCATTGATGAAAAAGTGTATTGACGACATACTCTAAGACACAGAGAATGGGCACACTAAAACATATCAAAGATGTAAGGTTTTAGCTAAGTCATTTGTAAAGCCTAACTAAGTTCATTAGAGAGAGAGAGCCAAGCAAGCAAATTCTAGTGTTGAACAGATTCCTAGTTGAGGCCAAGCAAGTTCAACTTTAGATGCCGAGTGATCTTCAAGTGCCGAGTCAAGACAAAAAATTTCAAGTGAATGTCAGATGCCGAGTAAATATCAGATGATGAGTGATCTTCAGATACCAAGTAAAGATCAGATGCCGAGCGAAGATCAAGTGCCGAGCAAATACAAGTGTCGAGTAACATAGAGATGCCGAGCATCAGTAAACCAATAGTGTTGAGTTGCTGCATTATTTTGAAGATCGAAGATTCAAGCCAACAAGGTTGTTATCTTGAATTCTATGAATCAAATAGAAGACAAGAGTGATGAATTGGTGGCACAGAACACCATGTAGAATGTTTTTGAAGAATACAACTGGACTCTACACAAAGTTTCTAGAAAAGGGCAAAATATGAGGTAGATACATTGTATCTTACCTAATCCATTTGAAACCCTAAAGTTGGAGAGGGAGAATTGAGCAGCCAAGGCAATCCAGATTTCTATTTGAATCATAAGGTTACGAAGCAAAGAGAGAAGAGGTCAAGCATGAAAGCATAAAGTGCTGAAGGAGGTGCTAAGGAGTGAGAAATCACAGTTACTTTGCTTCAACAAATTACTACAGATATGATTACATTGGTATGATGAGTAAGAAGACTCAAGGAGATGAAGCTTGAGATGACAAGTTGTCAGAGCTGAAGTGATTAAAGCCAAGCAAAGGATTGAGCTGAAGTGTGATATGAAATCTGCAAGATATGTTGTAAGTTGTATCAGATTGAAAAGCCAATATTGTTACTTTCTAACAATTGTAACAGTTAGTTTAAATCCTACGGACTTAGGTTGGTTTAATAGCCATGTTGTAAATCTTTTAACAGGGTGACATTCCAAGTGAATGTTCTAAAGTCCTTTGACCAGGCTCATTCCTAATATTATGGTGAAATCCTCTAGCAAGGTTACATTTAACAGTGTGTTGTAAGCCTTTAACAAGGCATCACTTTAGAAGAGTGAAAATCAAGTAGAATGTTACTGGTGGTTTTTCCCAAATTGGGTTTCCACGTAAATCACTGTGTCATGTGTTGATCTTGTATGTTTTATCTTTGCATATTGATTTACTAATCTTGGATGGATGAAAAGTTTATGGATTCAATATAATTTGAAAAAAATTATTATTAGGGCATTTAGACCTTGAATAACTGATTCACCCCCCCCTTTCAGTTATTCTAAAGAATTCTAACAATTGGTATCAGAGCCAAACTGCTGATTCAGTTTAAAGGGACTATAAGTAGGAAAGATCAAAATGCCTAAGAGAGAAGTCCCCAAGCTCAACAAAGACAACTTTTTTGTATAGCAAAGTTTGATGAAGCTACATCTTCGATCCATAGGAGATTATGCCCAAAATTCAATTGTTACTGAACATGTTGATCCAACTGGTACTCTTATTGCAGAAGATTTGAAAAACAAACAAGAACACAATTAGAGAATGCTAGAAATTGCTTCTGCACTCAACTATGTTGAATTTGATGATATCAAAGGATGTGACACTACATCCAAAACATGGAAAGCCCTATCAGACATCTATGGAGGAGATCAAAATGTCCAAAGAGCTAAAAGAGAAAGCCTCAGGGGAAAGTTTGATGATATGAAAATGGAGGAAAATGAGAATGGTGCTCAGTATGGTGCAAGAATAAAGGAAGTGGTAAGTGCAATAAGATGTTTGAATGGTCAATTGAATGAAGATACTGTTAATAGTAAGTTCCTAAGAACCTTTCTCCCTATCTATGCTATTAGAGTATTAGCAATACAAGAACTAAGATGTGTACCAGGAAACAATCTAAGTTTTGAAGGAATAGTGGGTAGACTGACTGCATTTGAGTTATCTAACTTTGATAACTACAGACTTGAGAATGTTGAATCTTCTTTCAAAGCAAAGCTATCACTGAAAGATGCTAAACAGGTGAAATCAATGAAAGGAAGAAAAATGAAATATGTATCTAGTGATAGTAGCACTGATGAGGAAGATGTGGAACAATTGGAAGCATTGATAGCTAGAAGATTTCACAGAGGCAAAGGAAAATTCAAAGGTAAGATGCCTATCATTTGTTTCAATTGCAATGAAGTAGGACATATTGCTGTAAGGTGTACATAGAAAAAGGATTACAAGCAAGGCAACAAATATAAATATAGAAGAGAAGATGATAAGAAAGATTACAGAGACAAAGGCAAGAAGTGTTATAGTGATGAAGAGAATTCTGATGATAATGATGATGAAGTTGTTTATGTAGCCATGAAGGACCAATCTAATAAAGATGAGCCTAGAGCACTGGTAATATGTATGAACAAAAATGACAGATGGATCATAGACAATGGATGCTCACATCACATGATAGGAGACAAAAGTAAGTTTGTTAACTTTACTCTATATGATGGTAATAGTGTTAGATTTGGTAATGATGCTCCATGTCAAATAAAAGGAAAAGGCTCCATTAAGCTTACAGAGCAAATTTCATGTGATAATGCATACTATGTTGAAGGATTAAATTACAATTTGCTAAGTTTCTCATAGTTAGGCAATGTAGGATGCAAAGTAGAATTTGGAAACAAAACTGCAAAAATCTATGGTACTAATGGTAAATTGATAGGAAAAGGAGATCAAACAAGAAGTAATCTGTTTTACCTTAATATGGATAATGTTTCTTGTTTTGTTGCAAATTTTGATGATGAATGGTTATGGCATAGAAGGCTATGTCATGTCAACTTTAAAAATCTAGTCAATATCAGTAAAATGAAGAAAGTTAGAGGTTTACCTAAATTAAAAAAACCTTACAATATCATGTGCAAACAATGTTAGCTAGGAAAGATGACAAAGTCAAGTTTCAAAAGTAAGAACTAGACATCTAAATAAGTACTTGAGTTAGTTCATACTGACTTATGTGGTCCAATGGAAGTAAAAAGCTACTAAGGAGATAAATACATAATGTTGTTTGTTGATGACTATTCCAGGATGATGACTATTATGTTCCTAAAACAAAAATCTGATGCTTTTCAAATCTTTAAGTGGTATGTGGCTAGAGTTGAAAAGGAAATAGGAAAGAGTTTGAAATGCTTGAGATTAGATAGAAGTGGTGAATTCACATCAAACGAATTCGAGATATTTTGTAATGACAAAGGAATCAAAAGACAAACATCAGCTCCTAGAACTCCCCTACAGAATGAAATTGCTGAGAGAAGAAATAGATTTGTGATTGACTATGCCAGAACATTAATGATGGACAAGATTGTTGCTCTAAAATACTGGAGAGAAGCTATAAGTGTAGCTGTTCATACACTGAACCGAGTACAAGTCAAGAAAGGTACAAATACAACACCTTTTGAACTATGGTATGGTCACTCACTCAATGTAAAACATTTCAAAGTATTTGGTTGTAAATGCTTTATCCTTAAAGATGCTAGAAATGGGAAATTTGATGCAAAAAGTGATCAAGGTATATTCCTTGGTTACTCCACTAGAAGTAAAGCATACAAGTGTTTGAATACTAACACTAACAAAATTGTGAAAAGTGCAAATGTAAACTTTGATGAACATATAGAAGTCCAAGTTAAAGAACCAAAGAGAATGAGTGAATACAGAACCTTTGTGTATTCTTATGAAGAAATGCCTATTGATGAGGATGTTGTCAATCAAATTGAAATTCAAAAACAAATTTTAGTTTCAGTCGAATCACAACCAGTGAATGCCAAGTTACATTCAAAAGCCGAGTTACAGAATGAAGAAAATGCACAATCTGATCCTGAAGTCAGTACACATAAAATAGATGAAGAACAACCTGACAACGAAGTGCATAGTGACCTTGAATCTGAAAGATCAAACATGCAAACAAGGACAGAACCAAGATTATCCAAATATGTAAAAAGACATCACCCTACTGAATAGATAATTGGTGACAAGGAACAGACTGAGACATGAATCATGTTTGATAAGAAAACTTGAACCTAAGAAAGTATATGGTGCATTACAAGATGATGACTAGTATAAAGCTATGGACGAAGAGATTGATCAAATAAAGAACAATGAAACCTAGAGTTTGGTTCTCAGACCAGTTGACAAAAATGTGATTGGCACCAAGGGGGTATTTAGAAACAAGCAAGATGAGAATGGTGAGATTACTATAAATAAAGCTAGACTAGTATGCAAGGGTTATGCTTAAGAAGAAGAATTAGACTATGGGGAAACATTCACTCCTGTTGCTAGAATGGAAGGAGTAAGAACTTTACTTGCATATGCTGCATATAAAGGTTTTAAAGTCTATCAGATGGATGTAAAGTCTGCTTTTTTAAATGGTATACTAGAAGAAGAAGTCTATATTGAGCAACTAGAGGGATTTGTTGATGAGAACAATAGGGATATGGTTTATAAATTACATAAAGCACTTTATGGTCTAAAACAAGCACCCAGAGCATGGTATGAGAGACTTCACAAGTATCTAGTACAAATAGGATTTGAAAGAACTGATGATAATAGCAACATGTACATCAAACTAGGAGAAGGTAAGGATATTATTGTATCTAAGATATTTGTGGATGACATAGTTTTTGGAGGAAAGGAAGTGCTTTGCAAAATCTTTTCTGACAAAATGAAACATGAGTTTGAGATATCTATGTTTGGAGAAATAAATTTTTTTGTTGGATTGCAAGTACATCAACTAAAACATGGTATATTTGTGACACAATCAAAGTACATCAAAGAGATACTTAAAACATTTGAATTGGAGGAGTCCAAACCAATCAGCACACCAATGGCAATAGGAAATAAGCAATCCAAAAATGATGAATCAGCTGAAGTCAATCAAACAATGTACAGATCCATGATTTGAAAACTACAATATGTTGTACATAGCAAACCAGACATAGCATTAGCAGTTGGAATAGTGGCTAGATTCTCTGCTAATCCCAAAGAAAATCATCTCATAGAAGTAAAAGGAATAATGAGGTATCTCAAAGGAACCGATAACTTTGGTCTATATTACAAAAAGAATGAGAAGTTTGAACTCAATGCATATACAGATGCAGATTGGGGAGGCAACATTGATGACAGAAAAAACACAAGTGGAGGTGCATTATTTTTAGGTAAAAAGCTACTAACTTGGACCAACAAGAAATAAACATGGACATCCTAGTCCACTGCAGAATCAGAATATGTGGTAGCAATAGTCAATTGCACAATCATTGTATGGCTCACACATCTATTGAAAGGTATGAAAGAAGAGGTAACCAAACCTATGATATTGTATTGTGATAACACAAGTGCTATAAACATATCCAAAAATCAAGTAATGCATGCAAAAATCAAGTATATTGCAATCAAGTATTGCTATGTCAAAGAATTGGTAAAAGAAAAATAAGTGAAGTTGGAGTACATTCACATAAAGGAACAAACTGTAGATATCTTCACCAAAGCATTGCCCAAGGATGCTTATGAATATCTTAGAGGCAAGTTGGGGGTAATACTCCTAACTCAAGTAGTTTAAAGCAATAAGGTAGCTGCTCTGCATCAACAGGAACAAATCATTGGAATATCAAAAGAATGATGCAGAGGATGACAACAGGAGCAGAAACTCCAAATCAGTCACAAGCATGGTGACAAAGGGAGAAAAACATCAGAGCCAAAGCTTATATTTCACATGATAAAGATGCTACATCTTTGGCATTTATGTCAAAGAGGGAGAAATATGCAAAAAATTGATTAATACAAAGAAAGAGGGAGATATAAAGGATGTAGCAGTCAAGATAATGCATACAATCTAGGTGGTATCTAAGTTGATCAATTGATCAGTTTGGTTTTCCATCAATGCCAAAGAGGGAGATTGTTGGAATTGATTGAAAAGATCATGAGGGAGATTGTTGAAAATGACTGAAGAGATCATATATAAAAAGTAATGGAACTGGTAAAGAATGTTCTCAATCATTGTTTTGTCATTGATGTCAAACTTGCTACTTGCAAGAATGAAAATTGCTTTAGTGATCCAAATACTATCAATTAGTTGATTGACAAGGAGGAGGCAATCAATAAGATGTAACTAGAACACCTAGAGAAAGGTTGAAGTTATGATGTTGTAATGAAGTACAAGGATCAGCTAAACCATTGATGAAAAAGTGTATTGACGACATACTCTAAGACACAGAGAATGGGCACACTAAAACATATCAAAGATGTAAGGTTTTAGCTAAGTCATTTATAAAGCCTAACTAAGTTCATTAGAGAGAGAGAGTCGAGCAAGCAAGTTAGTACCGAACAGATTCTTAGTTGAAGCCAAGCAAGTTCAACTTCAGATGTCGAGTGATCTTCAAGTGTCCAGTCAAGACAACAAGTGCCAAGTGAATGTTAGATGCCAAGTGATCTTCAAATGCTGAGTAAAGATCAGATGCCGAGTGAAGATTAGGTGCCAAGAAAATACAAGTGCTGAGTAACACAGAGATGTCGAGCATCAGTAAACCAATAGTGTCGAGTTGCTACATTATTTCAAAGATCAAAGATTCAAGCCGACAAGGTTGTTATCTTGAATTTTGTGAATCAAATAGAAGATAAGAGTGATGAGCTAGTGGCACAGAACACCATGTAGAATTTTTTTGAAGAATACAATTGGACTCTAGACAAAGTTTCTAGAAAATAGAAAAATATGGGGTAGATACATTGTATCTTACCTAATCCATTTGAAACACTAAAGTTGGAGAGGGAGAATCAAGCGGCAAAGGCAATCCAGATTTCTATTTAATGAGTCATAAGGTTATGAAGCAAAGAGAGAAGAGGTCAAGCATGAAAGCATAAAGTGCTGAAGGAGGTGCTAAGGAGTGAGAAAGTACAGTTACTCTACTTCAACAAATAACCACAAATATGATTGCATTGGTATGATGAGTAAGAAGACTCAAGGAGATGAAGCTTGAGATGACAAGCTGTTAGAGCTGAAGTGATTAAAGCCAAGCAAAGGATTGAGCTGAAGTGTGATCTGAAATCTACAAGATATGTTGTAAGTTGTATTAGATCGAAAAGCCAATATTGTTAATTTCTAGCAATTGTAACAGTTAGTTTAAATCCTATGGACTTAGGTTGGTTTAATAGCCATATTATAAATCCTTTAATAGGGTGACATTCCAAGTGAATGCTCTAAAGTCTTTGACCAGTAACAGTATGGTGAAATCCTCTAACAAGGTCACATTTAGCAGTGTGTTGTAAGCCTTTAACAAGGCAGGCTTTTCATAGGGCATCACTTTAGAAGAGTGAAAATTAAGTAGCATGTTACTGGTGGTTTTTCCCAAATTGGGTTTCCGCGTAAATCATTGTGTCATGTGTTGATCTTGTATGTTTTATCTCTACATATTGATTTACTAATCTTGGATGGATGAAAAGTTTATGGATTCACTATAATTTGAGAAAAAGTATTATTAGGACATTTAGACCTTGAATAACTAATTCACCCCCCCCCCCTCTCTTTTCAGTTATTCTAAAGAATTCTAACATATATATGTATGTATATACATATATATAAATATATATATGTATATATATATATATATATATATATATATATATATATACATGTATATATATACATATATGTATTATATATATATATACATATATATACATATAGATATATCTATATGTATATACACACATGTATATATATATATATCTCTACATATATATATATATATACACATCTACATAGATGTATATATATACATATTCATACATGTATATATACATATACATACATGTATATATATACATATATATACATATACATACATGTATATATACACATATATACATACACACATATATATAGATTGAGCTACTAATTACATAATCCATGGATAATTGACCTATTAATTTTAATTTTATATGCCCAAACATAGATAAGAAAAAAATTCTTATTAAGAAAGGATTATTTATAGAAATGGTGTATTAAAGATAAGTTGTACCTTACATATCTTCGAATTATAGGTATAATATATCTCCTAACCAAACAACAAATATCTTTATTATAATATTATAAAATACCACTTTTAAACCCCTCTCCAAATTAATATACTATGTCTCATCAATTAATGGCCTAACATAGACTATTATTCTAACAAGAGGCGCATGGCTTCATAGTTTCTTCTATTTGTCTAATTATTGTATTATTGAAATGATAAAGAATTAAATACTAAAAGAATAAAATCATCATCTATTTGCAAATTGTGATTAAGTAAATGCATTATGCCTAATTTGAAAGTTAACCCTTTCTTATAAACTGATGTATTGCCTATACAATTTTGTTGCAGAGATTAAAGAGAAATTGGATTTTTTTTTTAGTGGTTGGTATAATAATAATATTTTTTGGAGTAATAAATGTTCTAGATTTATAGTTTCCCACTACACTATGGAAGCATATAAAAATCTTATAGATTTATCATCAAAGTTTAAAATATATTATTTTTCTAGTTTCATCGTATAAATTATTATAGACTAGACAAAGGCAATGAACTTGGTCATTAAAGACTTAAACTATATTAAACAAAAAGTTGTTGCTCAAATCTCCCTAAGTCTTGATATTAGGCTCTGACTGATTGTAGTAGGCTTCTCCATTTTGAAGTTACTTGTCTTTTGTTGTTGTATTTGACTCTATATATAAGAAAAAGTCTACTATTAACATGGCTTAGCATACTAAAAGATAGAATTTGGAATCTAATGGCTAGTCTTTGACAAATGGTATAGTAACATGATGTTTCTTGGAAGGCATGTAAAGGAAGACCATAGAAATTAATTTGTCATCTAACTAGTATAGAGAGGATACTATTTTTGGAGGGATCAATTTATTGGAATACTTTTAAGAAATCTATACCTATGGGAAGTGGAATTATTGTTGTTGTTTGAGAACTTTATTTGAGTTGTTGCTCACATTTTCTCTTGGAATCAATGACAAGTAATTTATATGTTGAGAATGTTTGGTAGTGCTAATTAAGTTATGTTGTAATAACCTAAGTCCTCTTTGAATCCCCCCATAGGAAGGAGGTAGTAATCAATTTGTTGTATAAGTGCTATGGGTTCTCTTCTATGTACATAGTTTTGTTTTTTAGTAATCTAGAATGGGTTGTTCTCTAATTAAGTTGTAGTAGGATGTGAGTGGAGTTTATCAAAGTGTCTAACATGCCTATAATTAAATCTTTACCTATGGAAAGTGAGATGTCTATTTCTGTTTGAGTAGTTTATTTGACTTTGAACTTCCATTTTTTGAAGTGTGGTTAATGTGAAAAGGGGTCAGTAAGAAAATAATGCCTCAATATCAGTGTATGTCAATCTCAAATAAATTTTACTAGTTAATAGTACTTAAGGAGAAGAAATAAATACATTTTTGAGATGTGAACCTTGATGAAATTCTAATCTTCAATGGAGTGTATAGTATTTTTTAATATGTAAATATATTTGAAGGTTTGACAATATTTGTACGTGTAGGAAGTGGCATGGATATTTTCATTTGGTCATTCTATTTTAGTTGTTTCTCCCATTGAAGAAATTTGTACCTATGAGAGGCGACATGGTCATGGTTATTTGAGCATTTTATTTGACTTTGAGTTTCCCATCTATGTGGACTATAGAAAATTAGAAAAGTGATTAGAAAGAAAATAATGCATGATATCATTGTTTATTTTATATTAAAAAGGAGGGAGGCATAGGGTCCTCAACCTGAAAAAAAATGAAGAAGGAACATAACTTTCTGCTCTAAGTCATTATAGCCAAGCCACCAAAAGACCATTTGTAACACAAACTGCTAGAGACCCACTAAAGAGAATAACTTAAAAAAAGACAAAGTAAATTACTATGAGTATCAAGTCCTAACTTATTATCTAAAAAAATGATGATAATCCAAAAAGATAACTAGGTCTAAGAGTAATGGCCCTTAACAATATCCAGATTTAGAAAACCAATTTTGAAACTATGTCTCAAAATTACAAGAAGTATCACACTAACTAGATAAAAGTAAATAACTAGAATTACTTGACATTAAGACATAAGAAATAAAGGAAATCAAAGCCCCAGAGATACTAAGCATATTTGATGTTCTTCTAGTCCTCGACCAAATACTTGAGATCTTCTATCCAATTGTGTACATCCTATATGCTCTTCATCTCCACAAACACATTGTCCTTCTCCATACCAACTTTCTTGAGGTTTATTCAACCCATGATGGTTCCAAACATGGCCTTCCTCATCATGTCTTTTTGGACACTGCATATAGTAGAAATGGCCACACCAAGCTCAATTCTAGTTATGGTATTATACAACTTATTGTGAAGCGATTTCACTTTTTTCATTAAGGTGCTTGATTTTCTCTTCCATGTCTTTTTGACCTTTTCAATATTAATTTCTATGGAAGGCATGGGATTGACCAAAATCTTAATTTCTTAAGCTACAAGGTTATCAGAAATGGGGGCTTCAACTTTGGGCTCTAGAAAAATCTTAATATGAGCCTCTTAGGTATCCTGCTTGACCTCCTCAGAATCTTTTCCATCCACTTCTACTTTGAATTCCTCCTAAGTTGCATTATTATCAACTTTCTCTGACATTTCTTCAACCTCACTCTCATAAGTCTCCTCATGTTATTTATCTTGTGTGTCAAGTCTTCTTTCCTCATAATTTTTATCAGTTTTTGACCCTCAGCTTTTTAGATCTTCTCTACCCTCTCCCTAGAACTAGACTCAATTCTATAACCCTAAGCCTTGGCTTTCTTGTCTCTGTCTTAAACTTTAGACCCTTCTAAATCTTTCTCATCCAACTCAATTATTTCCTTTAGGATTTTAATTTTCTTTGGAGTGCATGTTGAACTAGTTTTAGCACACACATTTTTGCATTTTGTTGGAGTTTCAAAACGTAGAGATTCTTGCAACATTTCTATTTTTCCTTTAGAGTTTTTGGGTTTGTACTTGGCATTGTTGGTTTCATCGATTGCACCAAGAAGATTATCCCAGTTATTATGAAGCTTAATTCCCTCTATGACAATATAGTTCCTAGGAGAATGTGGGGTGTTTTTTTTTTTTTGGAGGGGGAGTTCGGGGGGGGTTGGTGGGTGTGGGGTGTAATACATAGTAAGATAGCTTCCAAGACTTGGGTGGTGGGAAAACTCTTGGTGGTACAAGATGAAAATAAAATGATGATGAATGGGTGAATTATGACTACTTGTTATACTATTGACCAAGGATGAGTACATTAAAAAAGTCTTATCAATATTTTCACCATATCTTAAACTATTAAGAAGTGAGAAGTGCTAAACCTCCCTTCTAAAGTGAACTAAAGTATAATCCAAAATAAAACAATGGAAAAGGGGTAGGGGAGGGATACACGATCATACCTATTACGAGATTTGATCCTAACTAGCTTCTTCATGCCCTCAGATAATTTATGCTTGAATTTTCTATAATCCACCATCATATTCCTCTTAACCTTCTCCCCTTCACAATGTAAACCCATCATCTCACCAATCAACTGAAGGGTCACAAAAAACATAACATTACTAATGGTGACCTTACCTTTGTACCAAGAGTTAGCAAAATTTTTTGAGACTATCAAATTATGGTCTATCATATCCTCAATGTATTTGTCTACATGTGTCCTCATGAGATAAGTCCATATTTCTCTATTATGCAATAATTCCTTATCATTTCTTACCTCTACCTACTTTGGACGACCTCCCATAATGTAAGCCTTATTAAAAACTTATGCTTCTTCAAGAAGATCAACATTAAACCTCACAATACTTTGATCAATAATATTTTTCTGCATAATAAACACCCAGGTCTCAAACCTCCATAAGAAACTTGACTAATTTTGAACAAACTTTTAGATAGGCGAAGAGTCGCTTGAGTAATGTGGTTATGAATAACCTTTCAAGAACTTATAATAAAAATAGAACATCTCATGCAAGCTTCCTCTTTTGTTGAGAATTCCTTGACATTAAAAATAGAAACTTTCAAGCCCTTGAAATGATAGGAGTCATTATTACACATTAAGCCACATTTCCAATCCCATAAATAGAGGGTTTACCTCCAATGATACATTGAGATTTTTTATGCTTTGGAATAATTCCAATAATATATGGCATAAGTTTAGACATCATAACTCTACAAGAAAAAAATTTATTGATTAAGATATAAAAAGAAACTTTGCTAAATTTACTAAATCCAAATTTATATTGATCCAAAGTTCAAAAATAATCACTATCACTAAGATTCTCACTCAAAACCTAATTTGAGCTTCTCATGACTATCCATAGAGTAGATATCTTTAAGAACAAGACCAAAATATAAATACTTTTATTCCTCATAACCTTGCTCGTGATGATAGTAGGATACTCTTTCCTATAGATCCTATTTTTGAATTTGAACATTCTTTTCTTGATTTAAAACTATAGCATTTAGTACCTATTGGAACTCAAAGTGGAAACATGGTTCCAATTTTGAAAATTTATATCCCAATCAGTCATGAACAATCATGAGACTCTGAATGTGCCACATGCATCTAGCCTTTTTTAGAAGAATATAAATTTGCATCTAGCCCTGTTTAAAAGAATATAAATTTAATTGTAAATAAGATGAAGAACACTAGTTTATGGCCTCTATAGAAAGGAGGCCAAATACTATTTTTTGAAATGTATTCAATTATAATGCAATAAGAAGCAGTGAGGTTTCCAAGCTCTCTATTTTTGCTATCTCGATATTGGACAAAAGAAATCAATGAAGTGAACTTAGTTGTTAGGCATGCTAATTGATTTAAACTATTGACAAATAATTGTGTGTGAATACAATACATATAATATAAAGTGTTATTAGATTTACTAGATGATATTGCCTAGTGAAAGAAAAATCTAAGGAAGAGGTCATTATTTTTGTAACCAAGGTTTTATTTGGTTTCCTATAGAGAAAGGGAGAATAAATTGGATTGCACTTTGTTCATGTTAGTCTACATATTATTTTTCAGAACATAAATAAATAAAAATCTTATAATAAATACCTATTTCAAGCATTGCAGAGGTTCTATCCTTCTTTCAATGTGCATTTGGCATCATTTTCCCAGAAAGAATAGAGGCATTGACACTTTTTGAAGTGATAGAATATGTATTATTTATTGTTGTACAGTGGAAATATTGTGTATGCCATGAAGGTTTTAATAGCCCCAATTAATCATGACATGTCATGTATTTTTTGAAAGTGTGTTAAAGTATGTGCATGACATATTTTGATTTAAAACGTTGCATATAAAGAAAGTAGATAAATAGTTTAAATAAAGCTCTATTAATGTGAATAACATTTGACACATGACATGTAAACATGAATAAAATTGTACCTTGCTAAAACTATAGAATGAAGTAGATTTATCTATAACCATTACAAGCATTTGAGACATTTCATGTGTTAGTAATAAGTGTATAGAAATGATTTTAAAGATAGTGTAATAATGCATAAATATTTGAGCATATAAAATGTATAAAAATTTGTTTGAGCAATTGAAAAGGTACATAGTCATTGGTTGTCTATTGTAATATTGACTTGAATTTGTTATTGGAAAATGCATACAAAAATTATCAATTGTTTAAGTAATCTTGTGTTGAAATCTATTTGAAAAAATCATTATTGAAGAAGGGAGATTGTTGATAAAGAATGTTTTCAATCATTGTTTTGTCACTGATGTCAAACCTTCTATTTTCTAGAATGACAATTGCTTATAAGATCCAAGAACTATCACTTAGTTGATTGATGAAGAGGATTTAATCAATAAGACGTAATAAAAGCACCTAAGGGGAAGATTGAGTTATGATTTTGTAATGAAGTACAAGGATCAGCTATGACTATGGTAAAGTGATGTATTCATAATACACTTGAAGATACAGAGATTGGCTACACTTAGAAACTCTAGAAGAATAAGTCATAACAAAACTATCTGCAAAGCTTGACTAAATTCATTAGTGGGTGCCAAGAAAGTTAGTTCATGCTGAGAAGATTATCAGTAAGTGCTGAGAAAATGAAAAATATAGTGTGTGTTGAGTGAAATAGAAGGTGTTGAGAAAGTTTAGGTGCCAAGTTAGACAAAATGTAATAGGTGTCAAGCATTAGTAAAACTTAGTTGATGTCGAGTGAATCCATAGTAGGTGTTGAGTAACACAATATGTGTCGAGCATCAAAAAGTCAATAATGTTGATCTACTGCATTATTGGAAAAGTCAAAGATTCCCCAGATCTTAGTTGATAAGTTTGTTACCTTGAATTTTGTGAACCAGATGGAAGATAAGGATGTTGAGCTAGTGGTGAAGAATTCTAGGTTAACCATTTTTAGGCAAATGTAGGTGGATTCCACATGATGTTTCTAGAATGAAACAAGATAAGGGAAATATACATCGTATCTTACCTAATCCATTAAAACCCAAAATAAGAGTGGGAAGATTAGAGTGGAAAAAGTATTCTAAACTCCTACTTAAGGAGATAAAGGTCACAAAGCAAAGATAGATTGCAGAGAGTGTGTGGTGTCAAGTAGAAGGCATTGAGAGGGAAGAACCAAGTACAAAGAATCTACTTCAATAAGTGACAATAGAGGTGATTGCATTGGCACAATGAGCAAGGAGACTCAAGGAGACTAAGCTTGAAAGGAGGACAAGCTATTAGAGCTACAAAGATTGAAGGCTAAGAAAATTTGTGAACTGAATTGAGATCTGAAATCTACATGTTATGTTGTGAGTTATATTAGATCAAAAGCCCTTATTATTACTCTCTAGCAATTGCATTAGTTAGGGAAAAATCTTATGGACTTAGGTTTTTCTGATTGCCATTGAGAAATCCTTTAGCATGGTGAGATTCCAAGTGAATGTTCTAAAGTCCTTTAACTAGGCTCACTCCTACTAGGGTGGTTGAAAGCGCTTAACTGGGTCACCTTTAATAGTGTGTTTTGTAGCCTTTAACAGGGTAGGCCTTTCCCAGGGCATCACTTTAGAAGAGTGACAAACAAGGTAGCATGTTACTAGAAGTTTTTACCAAATTTAGTTTCACATAAATCACTATGTCATGTGTTGAATTTTCATGTCTTATTTGTGCATGTTGATTTATTAGTAACTTGCTAAGAAGAATGTTTAGCTTGGATGCATGGTTAGTTTAAATGGGCTCATTATACTTAGTGAAAAAGTTTTATTAGGAGATTTGGATGTTGAATAACTGATTCAACCCCCTTCTTAGTTATTCTAAAGCATTTCTAACAATTGTTATTAGAGCCATCTACTGATTTGGTTTAAAGGTACTAGAAGCAGAAAGATCAAGATGTCTAAGAGAGAAGTTCCCAAGCTCAATAGAGATAACTTTGCTACATGGAAAAGTTTAATTAAGCTGCACCTTGGATCAATAGGTGATCATGCAAAAACCTCAATCATAGTGGAACACGCTGATCCAACTAGTGTCCCTACTATTGAAGATATGAAGAAAAAGTAGCACAATTAGGCAATGCTGGAGATTACCTCTGCTCTCAACTATGTTGAATTTGATGACATGAAGGAATGTACCTCTGCATTCAAGATGTAGGAAGCCTTGAAAAATATTTATGGAGGAGATCAGAATGTCCAAAGAGCTGAAGTAGAAAGCCTCAAAGGAAACTTTGATGACATGAGAATGGAGGAAGGTGAGAACATTGCTCAATATGACTCTAGAATAAAGGAAGTAATAAGTGCAATAAGAAGTGCAACTAGTCATTTAGATGATGAAATTGTTATTAGAAAAGTTTTAAGAACCTTGCTCCCCATCTATGCTATTAGTGTATCAGCGATCAAAGAGTTGAGATACATACCAGGAAACAAACTAACTCTTGAAGGTATAGTGGGAAGACTTACTACATTTGAGCTATCCAACTTTGATAACTACAGACCTAAGAATCTTAAATTTTCTTTCAAGGCCATGTTGTTGTTGAAAGACATTGAAGAGGTGAAACCAAAGAAGAAGAAAAGAAAGCTAAAATATGCATCTAGTGATAGCAACATAGATGAAGAAGATGTGGAACAATTGGAAGCATTGTTGGCTAGAAGATTTCATAGAGGCAAAGGTAAATTCAAAGGTAAGTTGCCTATCATTTGTTTTAATTGCAATGAAGTAGGACATATTGCTGCAAGGTGCACATAGAAAAATAACTACAAAGAAGGCAACAAGTACAAGAAGAGAAGAGAAGATGATAATAGAGATTACAAAAACAAAGGCAAAAAGTGCTACATTGTTGAAGAAGAGAGTTCTAATAAAAATAATGTTGAGGTAGTCTATGTAGCTATGAAGGATGAGTTAGATGAAGATGAGGCAACAATACTAGTAACCTATGTGAACAAGAATGATAGGTGGATCATAGATAGTGGATGGTCACATCACATGATAGGAGACAAAACTAAGTGTGTTACATTAAGTCAGAATGATGGAAATAGTGTTAGAGTTGGAAATGATGCTCCATTTCTAATCAAAAAAAAATGTTTCATTAAGCTTACAGAGAAAATTTCATGTGGTAATGCATATTATGTTGACGGTTTGAACTACAATTTGCTGAGTGTATCATAGTTAGGAAATGTAGGATGCAAAGTAGAATTTGGAAACAAAATTGCCAAAATCTATGACACTGATGGAAATCTGACAGGAAAAGGAGACCAAACTAAGAGTAATTTGTTTTACCTAGATATGGAAGATGTTGCCTGTCTTATTGTAAGATTTGATGATGTGTGGCTATGGCATTAAAGGCTATGTCATGTCAACTTTGATAATCTGATTAGCATTAGAAAAATGAAGAAAGTCAAAGGATTGCCTAAACTGAAGAAGCCTGACAATACAATGTGCAAATAGTGTCAGCTAAGAAAGATGACCAAGTCAAGTTTCAAAAGTAAAATCTATACTTCCAAAGAAGTACCAGAGTTAGTCCATGCTAATTTATGTGGCCCTATAGAAGTGTAAAGTTACAAGGAGACATATATATAATTTTGTTTGTTGATGACTACTCTAAGATGATAAATGTCATGTTCTTAAAGCAAAAATATGATACATTTCAAATGTTTAAGTGGTATTTGGCTAGCGTTGAGAAAGAAATAGGAAAGAGTCTGAAGTGCCTAAGATCAAATAGAGGAGGAGAGTTCAAATCAAAAGAATTTGAGACATTTTGCAATGATAATAGAATTAAGAGACAAACATCAACACCTAGAACTCCCTCATAGAATGGAATTGCAGAGAGGAGGACTAGATCAGTGATGGACTATGATAGAACATTAATGATGGAGAAGAATGTTGCTCTAAATTATTAGAGAGAAGTTGTAAGTACAACTATCTACACCATGAATTAAGTACAAATCAAGAAAGGTATAAATGTAATACCTTTTGAATTATGGTATGGTCACTCACCCAATGTAAAACATTTCAAAGTGTTTGGTTGTAAGTGCTATATTCTTAAAGACTCTAGAAATGACAAGTTTGATGCAAAAAATGATGAAAGTATATTCCTTGGATACTCCACTAAAATTAATGCATATAAATGTTTAAATACTAACACTAACAAAATTGTGAAGAGTACAAATATAAACTTTGATGAGCATATAGAAGTTCAAGTTGATTAATCCATCAAGAAACTAGAAGAGTGCAGATCCTTTGTATACCTCTATGAAGGAATGCATGCTAAAGAAGATGTTGCCAATCAAGTTGTGAATTAGCAACAAGTTTTAGTATCTTCCGAGTCACAACCAATGAATTCTGAGTTGCATTTAGAAGCTGAGTTGCAGAATGAAGATAATGCACATTCTGACTCTGAAATTAGTACACATGAAAGAGATGATGAGCTACTTGAAAGATATGTGCATAGTGACACTAAAGCTAGAAGACTAGACATGAAAATAAGGATAGAACCAAACCTATCCAAGTATGTGAGAAGACATCACCTTGCTAAACAAATCATTGGTGACAAGGAAGCCAGACCAATGAAAAGGAACAGATTAAGAAATGAATCATGTTTGCTAAGAAAGATTGAACCCAAAATAGTGAAAGATGCACTACAAGATGATGATTGGCATAAAGCTATGGAAGAGGATATTGAGCAGATAGAAAAGAAAAAAACTCAGACTTTAGTTCCAAGACCAATTGATAAGAATGTGATTGGTACCAAGTGGGTATTTAGGAACAAGCTAGATGAGAATGGTGAGATCACAAGAAATAAGGCTAGACTAGTCTATAAAGGTTATGCTCAAGAAGAAGGACTGGACTATGGGGAAACATTTGTCCCTGTTGCGAGGATGGAAGGAGTAAGAACTCTACTTGCATATACTACTTACAAAGGTTTTAAAGTCTACCAAATGGATGGTTTATTGGAAGAGGAAGTCTACATAGAACAACTAGAGGGATTTTTTGGTGACAACAAGGATATGGTTTGAAAACTACATAATGCACTCTATGGTTTGAAACAAGTGCCTAAAGCTTGGTATGAGAGGCTTCACAAATATCTTGTGAAGATAGGATTTGAGAGAATAGATGACATTGACAACTTGTATATCAAGATAGAAAAAGGTAAAGACATTGTGATATTTGAAATCTTTGTTGATGATATAATATTTAGAGGAAAAGATGCACTATGCAAAGATTTTGCTGATCGGATGAAACATGAGTTTGAGATGTCAATATTTGGGGAAAGCAAATTCTTTGTTGGATTACAAGTATATCAACTGAAACATGGCATATTTGTGACCCAATCAAAATATATCAAGGAGATACTCAAAACATTTGGCTTAGAGGATTCAAAACTAGTCAGTACACTGATGATAATAGGACATAAGTTATCCAAGAATGATGAATCAACTAAAGTAAATCAGATAATGTACAGATCAATGATTGGAAAGTTATAGTATGTTGCAAATAGTAGACTAGAAATTGTATTATTTGTTGAAATAGTGGCAAGATTTTCTATAAACCCAAGAGAAAATCATCTAATGGCTGCAAAAAGAATAATAAGGTACCTAAAAGGAATAAATGACTTTGGCTTATACTACAAGAGGACTGAAAAAATTGAATTGAATGCCTACACTAATATAGATTGGGGAGGTAATATAGATGTCAGAAAAAGCACCAGTGGAGGAGCACTCTTCTTAGGTAGAAGATTAGTCACTTGGACTAGTAGAAAGAAAAGTTGTACCTCACAGTCCACAACTGAAGCTGAGTATGTTGCTACCACCATAAACTATACAAATATTGTATGGATCAAGCACCTGTTGAAAGGTATGAAGGAAGAGATAACTAAACTTGTGATACTCTATTGTGATAACACAAGTGCGATCAACAAATCAAATAATTTTGTGATGCATGCCAAAACAAAACACATTGCAATTAAGTATCACTATGTAACAGAAATGGTGGAAGACAAAAAAGTGAAGATGGAATATGTCAACTTTTTGGAACAAATTGCTGACATCTTCACAAAGCCATTACCTAAAGATGCATTTGAGTATCTTAGAGGTAAGTTAGGGGTAATACCCTATCCAAGGCTATTTGAGTAACAACAAGAATGCCCTATATTAGATGAGTTGATTGCTAAAATGATATAAATTGATCTAGAGGATACTTATTCTACATTTTTCTTGAAGTAATTAAAATACTAAAATTCCAAACAAGTCATAGGCAAGACGATAGAGAGAGAAATTGGAGTTCCTACAAATGCTACACTTGCATAAATAATATTTCTTTGGCATTGTTGTTAAAGAGGAAGAAATAGCAAAAACTAATCAAATCTATAGGATCAAATGTGTAAAGGAAGAAACACCAAAAAGGAAGGAGAAAGGAAATTGAAGCTAAGAGAAAGAAAAAAACACGAATAGAAATCAATCAGGATGACAAGATTAGAGAGGGAGTAGAACAAAAAGGAAGAAGATAGTGTATCAGCAAAAGAGATATCTCTAATACTTTGAAAGGGGGAGTTACTTAGAGAATTCAGAGGGAGTCATAAGAAATTGAAAGTTGTTGATAGAATGAATAATTTTGGATACAAAGTTTTCTTTTTGGCATTTGACTTACTATTTTAACCTAGTTAGCATTTTGATAACTTGGTTGATCAGTTTGGATTCCCATCAATGTCGAAGAGGGAGATTGTTGAAATCTGATTGAAAAGATCATTATTGAAGAAGGGAGATTGTTGATAAAGAATGTTTTCAATAATTATTTTTTCACTGATGTCAAACTTTCTATTTGCTAGAATGACAATTGCTTATAAGATCCAAGTACTAACACTTAGTTGATTGATGAAGAGGATTTAATCAATAAGATGTAACAAAAACACCTAAGGGAAAGGTTGAGCTATTATTTTGTAATGAAGTACAAGGATCACTTAAGACTATGGTAAAGTGATGTATTGATAATACACTTGAAGATACAGAGGTTGGCTACACTTAGAAACTCTAGATGAATAAGTTATAACAAAATTTTTTGCAAAGCTTGAATAAATTCATTAGTGGGTGCTGAGCAAGTTAGTTCATGCTGAACAAATTATCAATAAGTGCCAAGAAAATGCAAACTCTAGTGTGTGCCAAGTGAAATAGAAGGTGCCGAGCGAGTTCAAGTGTTGAGCTAGACAAAATGTAATAGGTACCGAGCATCAATAAAACTTAGTTGATGCCAGGTGAATCCACAGTAGGTGCCAAGTAACACAGTATGTACCAAGCATCAAAAAGTCAATAGTGCCAAGTTACTACATTATTTGAAAAGTCAAAGATTTTCCAGATCTAAGCCGATAAGTGTGTTACCTTGAATCTTGTGAACTAGATGGAAGATAAGGATGTTGAGGTGGTGGTGCAAAATTCTAGCTTAACCATTTTTAGGTGAATACAGGTGGATTCCACATGATGTTTCTAGAAGAAACAAGATAAGGGGAAGATACATTGTATCTTACCTAATCCATTCAAACCCAAAAAAGAGTGGGAAGATTAGATCAGGAAAAGTATTCCAAACTCCTACTTAAGGAGTTATAGGTCAAGAAAAAAAGACAAATTGGAGAGAGTGTGTGTTGTCAAGGAGAAGGCATTGAGAGGGAAGAACAAAGTATAGAGACTCTACTTCAATAAGTGACTATAGAGGTGATTGCATTGGCACAATGAGCAAGGAGACTCAAGGAGACAAAGCTTGAAAGGAGGACAAGTTGTCAAAGCTGTAGAGACTAAAAGCCAAGTAAACTTGTGAAATGAATTGAGATATGAAAACTACAAGTTATTTTGTGAGTTATATCAAATCAAAAGCCCTTATTGTTACTCTCTAGTAATTGTATCAATTAGGGAAAACTCCTACGAACTTATGTTGGTCAAATTGCCATTGAGAAGTCCTTTAACAGGGTGACATTCCAAGTGAATGTTCTAAAGTCTTTTAACCAGGATCACTCCTAATAGGGTGTTTGAAATCCCTTAATCAGGTCACATTTAACAGTGTGTTTTGTAGTCTTTAATAGGGAAGGCCTTTCATAGGGCATCACTTCAGAAGAGTCAGAAATAAGGTAGCATGTTACTAGGGATTTTTCCCAAATTGGGTTTCCATGTAAATCACTATGTAACGTGTTGACTTTTCATGACTTATTCCTACATGTTGATTTATCAGTAACTTGCTAAGAAGAATGTTTAGCTTGGATGCATGGTTAGTTTAAATGGGCTCACTATACTTAGTGAAAAAGTTTCATTAGGACATTTGGACCTTGAATTATTGATTCACCCCCCCTCTCAGTTATTCTAAAGCATTTCTAACATCTTGTAACTTAGAATATATTTTTTTAGTACAAACTTTTATTTTGATTTGTAAATAAACAAAAATGAAATTAGATGACAAAAATATAATATTGTAGTGTTGTGCATGCATCTTTCCATGTCTTCGAGTAATTCATACTTGCAAAATCATTTTTACTATTAATTAATTTCAAAAGTAATTGTATAAGTAATGTGACATAGAATTGACTTGTGAACAATATTTTTTTTAGTTGAGAGTGAACTTTGCACTTATTTCAAAATCCTATAGCATGAATATGATTGCAGATTTGTCATTGAGGTATTCTTTGTGTGTTGTATTTTCAATTTTAGGTAATAATAACTAAATAATATTTTTTATGGAAAAAGAATGTATTTTTCTATTTTCACTTGTTATAATTTTTTTCAGTAGTAGGGAATATGTGTAAGTGACTTGCTTAGCACATTTATTATAATGTGCATCTTTCTCATCATGTGCACCATAGATTTTTAAACACAACCACATTTAGGAAAAAATGCATTAAATGGATTGAAATATGTATTTTCCACAGTTAAAATTCTAATGACCTAGACAAAATATGTTAATATTAATTTATTGTTGAATATAAGTAATTATGAAGTCAATAATGAAGTAATATAGAAATAATGACCTGAAATATAGTGTGTAATAGTTTTTGAAGTCTTTCTTTGATACTCCTATCATTGATTTTGTGATTAATGTTGTTAGGCATGTGCAAACGGCATGTTTGTAATAAACCTTTTTAGCAATATTTCTGAATAGGAGCACTATAATTTCATTTTTCTCCAACTATTATTTAACATGAATGTATAGGTGAGAAAATTTTAGATGCAACTACAACTATTTTTGTAGTAAAGATAGATTTACAATATGAGTTGATAAAGTTTAAGATGAAAGGATAACTAGGAGGGGCCACACATTGTGAACCAATTGAATTGAGTAGTTATGTGTATGTTCTTATTGGTGATTTTTCCATATCAGTGTATCTATCCTTGATGTCAATCAAATGTTGAGTACCTTTTTTGTATGCTCCTATATCAATTGCACCAATTATTCCTATTACATAGTCTATTGTTCTTGTGAGAAGTTGTTTTACAATTTTTCTCAGTATGAATTTATAGTCAAGCGAAAGAGTAGAGATCATTTAAACTATGCTAGGATATTTAAAAATCAAAATACAATCACTATTTCCATTATCATATTTAGTTTTGAGTGAGATATCAAAGTTTGTTATTAGGAGTCCCTTCTGGGGGATTATCTAGTTTTCATATTGTTGCATAAGATTTCTAGTTATATTTATTGTTATTGTCATCTCAAATTTCTCATTGATCTATTGAAAACAAGATTGTTTGATGAATGGAATCTAGAAAAAATCATTATATTGTCAATGATGTCAAACCTTCTACTTACTGGTGAGACAATTGCTTTTTGTTTTGAATGCTATCATTTGTTTGATTGATAAAGAGGATTTGATGAGGTGACATAACAAGAGTACCTAGAGGAAAGTTTGAGTTATTTGGTGTAAAAAAGGAGCACTATGACCAAGTAAGACATGGACAATATGATGTATTGTTTATATACTTAAAGCTAAAGTTGATGGATAAACTACCTAATCCTAGAAGAATAAAAGATACAAATTGAGTCTACTAAGATTGACTTAGTGATCTATTGAAGCAGAGAAATGTTACATCAATCTGAGAAGAAAATTACATAGCGTCGAGCAAGTGAGGATACAATGTATGCTAAGTGAATCTAGTATGTACCGAGTGAAACTTAGTGGATTCCAAGCAACCTAGTGTGTGCCAAGCATTAGAGGCTAGTTGTTGGTGAGTGAAAACATTATGAATTTGATCAAAGATTCATAGAATCTGAGCTAACAAAGTTAATTTCTTAGATTGGGTGAAGCATGTGGAAGATAAGCTTGATGAGCTAGAGGCACAAAATTTAAGATAAATCATTTTGAGGCAAACAAAAAGAGTATTGTAGAAGAAGTTTCTAAAGGGAAAAAGTGGAAAAGAGGGAGAATTCAATGAATGCGACCTAACCGTAAAGTGGATGATTCTAGTTGAGTGACAAAAGACCTAAATTCTCTTTATAAGGTGATATAAGGCTTGAAGCAATAGTTGGCATGTGTGAGAACCCAATGAGAAAAGGAGTCTAGGGTGTTGCTTCATATGGTGGCCAAAGAGATAAGTCTGCAATTGGGATGAAAAGTAAGAATGCTTAAGAGGATGAATGCTTGAAAGGTGAACAAGTTGTCAGAGGTGAAGTGTGAAAGGAAAGAAAAATGGAGGACTAAAATAGAGATTTGTGATCTGCAAGTGAGTTGTGATTTTTTATTAGATTATGTCTAATTGTTACTTTCTAATCATTATACCAATTTAGGATAAATGATTTGTATTAAGGTTGACCTAACAGTCATTTGTAAATCCTTTAACCAGGTGACATTCTAATTGAATTTTCCAAAGTCCCCTAACAAGGCTCACTCCTAACAAAGTAATTGAATTCCTTTAACTTGGTCACATTTAATAGTGTGTATTGTAACCTTTAATAGGGTTGGCCTTTCATAGGACATCCCTTTAGAAGAGTGAGAATTAGTAGCATATTACTAGTGGTTTTTACCAAATTGGGTTTCCATGTAAAATCCTTGTGTCAAAATGTGTGAATTATTTTGTAGTGTTTAATATTTACATTTCTGCAAAGTAATTTTGACCTAGGACAATGACCTACTAAGTTATGGAATTTTAGATGCATGCATGCTAAATGATAAGGACATATATGTATGAGTTTTGTTAAGTGCTGAAAAGTTTTATTGGGATACTTGGACCTTGGATAATTGATTCACCCCAGCTCTCAGTTATTCTAAAGTATTCTAACAATTGGTATTAGAGCATTTGTTGCTTGTGAGGAATAGTTTGAAGGTATTATAAGCTAAAAACTCAAAACTTGCAGAAGAGAGGTACCCAATATTAACAAAGAGAATTTTACTGCATGAAAAAGCTTGGTGAAGCTACATCTAGGAGGACATGGAAACTATGCACAATCTATCATTTCCATTAGGTATGTTGACCCTACCAGAGCTGCTACTGCCAAAAATTTGAAAAAGAAGAAAGAGAATAAATAGGAAATGTTGGATATTGCATTTTCCCTAAGATAAATTGAGTTAAATGACATCAAATGATATGATTCTACTAAGGGGTATGTGCAGGATCATGGTCAACCAAACTATGGCCTTAAGTGGCAGTGAAAAACCAACAAATTAGGGTTATGTCAACTTGACACATAATTTTAAAGTGGTTCCGGACTTTATATCAAAAAGTTGTAAGAAAATAACATGTAGGAAATTAAATGTATTTTCTAAACTACTAGGCCTTATCTGGAGAAAGAAACATTTCTTTGGTCAAAAGTGTGAATTTTAATGTAGTACTATGAAAATTTTAGGGCAAAAATAGAAAGTAGGTGTATGTTGGAACACCTTAATCAAAATCAAATGATAATATTTTTAATATAATTATAGATATAAAAAGTAGACACATGCCCAGGTGTGACGCATATTTTTTAGTACTTTTATTCCAAATAAATAATTAAATATGAATTTTCTACTAAAACTTTTCTAGAATAAAAAAAACTCCCATGTCTGACCACCTTAACTAATTAAAAACTTTACCAAATTTATTTATTTATTTTCCTTATACTAGGTGAAGCATAGAATGTGACACAACTTTTGGATTTTAAAAATGTTATACTGTTTGAAAGTTATAGCTATTTTTCAATCAGTATGTCAATCAACACTTTACAATCATCTTCATTCAAAATTAACTAATAAATACTTATCGAACTCAGATTTTGACAACAATTATATCAATCAAATCTTGAGTGTTATAAAAAAACCCTTTTTATTTCATTCAATTTCAATGAAAATAATATTGTCAAATGGCTACTCAAAGTCTGAGTGTCAGTGAATCCCTTCTCAAACACATTTTTTGGGTTGACCAAATAGGTTTGGTAAATACCAGGCCTAACCAGATACCTAATTCCAAATCAGGTATCCGATAACAGATCAGATACTTGATATAAAATTAGGTATATGAAAAGTCTGAATTTTCCAATTGGGAGGGAAACCATCCACATTAGAAATTTTGGAAGAAATGAAAATTTAGGAAGTGTGGGCATTATTATTAATATTACATATGATTATGATTATCATTATTAACTATTATTATTATATATGATTATAATTATTAAATATAATATAGTTATAAATATAATTATTATTCTAACTAAATATAATATAGTAATATATATGATAATTATTAGTATTATTAAATATATATAGTAATATTATATGATTATTATTATATATAATAATATATATGGTTATTATTATTAAAAATAGTATATAGTAATATATATAATTATTACAATTATATAATCTAGTAATATATTATTATTATATTAAAATATACAATATTATATTATTATTAAATATAATATTGTCATGAAATGCATCGAAAGGGGTCATAGGTTAATCTATGACCCCTCTTCATGCATTTCATGACAACGTATGTCCCTAGGGACCCTACGACCCCTAGGGACACATTGGGAATGTGTTGAAAGTGGCCACTAGGGGCCCTAGGGACATATGTTGTCATGAAATGCATCAAGAGGGGTCATAGGTTGACCTATGACACCTCTCAATACATTCGAACCAACGAAATGTGTCCATAGGGGCCCAAGGGCCCCTAGGGACATATGGTGTCATGAAATGCATCGAAAGGGGTCATATGTTAGGCTATGTCCCCTCTCGACACATTTGAACTAACCAAATCCATCACTAGGGGTTGTAGGGCCTCTAGGGTAATATGTTGTCATAAAATGCATTGAAAGGGGTCATAGGTTAACCTATGACCCCTCTCGATGCATTCAAACCAACCAAATACATCCCTAGGGCCCCTACAGACATATGTTGTAATGAAATGCATCTCTTCATGCATTTGAACCAAACAAATGTGTCCCTATAGACCCTAGGGCCCCTAGGGACATATGTTGTCATGAAATGTGTTGAGAGGGGTCATAGGTTAACCTATGATCCCTCTCAATGCATTTTAACCAACCCAATGCAACCCTAGGGATACTAGGGCCCCTCATAAGATATGTTGTCATGATATGAGTCGAGAGGGGTCATAGGTTAGCCTATGACCCCTCTCAATACATTCAAACCAACCAAATGTGTCGCTAGGGACATATATTTCCATGAAATGCGTCGAGTAGGGTCATAGGTAAACCTATGACACCTATGACCCCTCTTGATGCATTGGAAACAACCAAATGTGTCCTTGGGGATCCTAGAGCCCCTAGTGACATATGTTATCATGATATGAGTTGAGAGGGGTCATACGTTAACCTATGACCCCTCTCAATGCATTCAAACCAACCAAATGCATCCCTAGGGGCCCTAGGGACATATGTTGTCATAAAATGCATTGAGAGAGGTCATAGGTTAATCTATTACCCCTCTTAACACATTGAAACCAACAAAATGTGTCCTTAGGGGCGCTAGGGCCCTTAGGTATATACGTTGTCATGAAATGCATCAAGATGGGTCATAGGTTGACCTATGACCACTCTCGATGCATTCAAACCAATCAAATGGGTCGGGGCCCCTAGGGACATATGTTGTCATCAAATGCATTGAGAGGGTTCATAGGTTAACCTACGACCACTCTTGATGCATTTCAACCTACCAAATGGGTCTCTAGGGGCCCTAGGAACCCTAGCAACATACGTTGTAATAAAATGCATCGAGAGAGGTCATAGGTTAACCTATGACCCCTCTCGATGCATTTGAACCAACCAAGTGGGTCCCTAAAGCCCTTAGCAACATACATTGTCATCAAATGCATCTAAAAGGGTCATAGGTTAACCTATGACCCCTATCGAGGCATTTGAACCAACCAAATGGGTCTAGGGCCCCTAGGGACATATTTTGTCATGAAATTTGTTGCATTCAAACCAACCAAATGGGTCCC
>CM053792.1:412638763-412703763 GCA_028749045.1 Cupressus sempervirens | reverse complement strand
ATAATTCCTACTATATCTTTCAATACCAACCTTATATGGTCATCTCTAAAACATCCCGAAAATGTGTTTTTGGCATGTTCTTATGTGTTTTTTTACTTCAAGCATGTAGCTGACGACTTTTTTTACACCAAAATTTGATGTAATGAAAAGGGTTTCTTAAGAATGTTCTTAGTTTTTAATAAATGTAAGTTTTTTCAAATTACAGGTTCAGTAAGTAATTATTACTTATTTTCTAATGGAGTTAGCTACAAAGTGTTGATTGACATACTAGTTGAAAAATAGCTATAACTTTCAAACCATATAAGATTTGTCAAATCCAAAAGATGCATCACATTCTATGATTTGAATAGTATAAGAAAAAAATAAGAAAAACTTAATTTTGATTTTTTTTGAACTAGTTAAGTGGTCGAACATGGGAGTTTTTTAATTCTGAAAACAGTATAGTAGAAAATTCATAATTAATTATTTATTTGGAATAAAAATTTCTAAAAATATGCATCACATCTAGGAATTAGTCTACTTTTTATATCTAAAATTATATTTAAAAATATTATCATTTGATTATGATTAAGGTGGTCAGACATACATCTACTTTTTATTTTCGCCCTGAAATTTTTGTAGTATTGCATTAAAATCCAAACTTTTGACCAATCAAATAATTTTTTCTCCAGATAAGGCCTTATAGTTTAGAAACTAGATTCAATTTCCTACAGATTATTTTCTTACAACTTTTTGATATAAATTCCAAAACCACTTTAAAATTATGTGTCAAGTTGACATAACCCTGATTTGTTGGTTTTTCACTACCACTTAAGGCCATAGTTTGGTACACCATGATCCTGCACATACCCTTAATTGTATTGGGAAAAATAGTAGGGAGAAGGATAAGAGAGCTTCTTGAAGGGTTATTACAACCTCTTTGGCAAGTCATCATTTGAGAAAGGGTAGATATACAAGACAAACTTGTATTGATTTGAACCTAAATCTACTACTTTGAGAAGAGCACTTAGTACATGAGAGAGAATTGATGATCCTCTTCAAAATGAAATATGAGCTTTTGATGGGAGACTTTCATGTTTTGATAAGAAGCTATCCAATGATGTGAAGGAATAAATTACACAATTTTGGCACTCTAGCTGAGGAGTATCACCCAATGCTAAAGACATGTTAAAGTTAAGAATTGGCTTGAAAGACCACATGCCACATCTTAAACATTATTTGAAGGTAAGTCAAACTATTTTATTCAAACAATGTATAGAGAGTCATCCAAGTCTTCATATATCACAAAGGGCTCTTGAATCTTTGAAGCCATTTTATTGTGTGCCACTTAAAATTTGAAATACATGTTGTTGCAAATATCATTTCAAGTTCTCTATGTACCATAAAATATTATGTATCGTAACTCAGAGCTTGTGAGGGCTATTGATAAAACTTGAAATGCTATAGGAAGGTCATGATGTAGCCTAAAGTAACCTATCTCATTTTTGAGAGATCACATTCCATTTAGATTTTTGCATAGCAATCTCACTTAATGCCAAATGTCGCAGTGCGCCTTAGTTCATAGGTGCACTATGGGTAACTTTGAAAGCACTAATCTTGGTATTGAATCATCAGTTCCATTAGCTCTAGATGGGTAGGTGAACCCTAGTGACACCCTTTTTCTAGCCATAGAGAGCATCAATCATCCATGGCCACCCCGTACCAAAGAGTCTCCAAGGTGCTCTAAGTGCATATTGAGGTCGATCTTCTGAGGGTCATAACTTAGAGCTCATGGGGGCTATTGATAAAATGTCAAATGTTACAAGATGTTCATGCTAAGGCCTAAGATAATATATGGGCATTTTGAGGCCTAAAATAACCTATCTTATTTTTGAGAGATCACATTCCGTTTGGATTAGGCACATCAATCTTGGTCGATGCCAAAACTTGTAGTGTTCCTCAGTTCATAGGTGCACAACAATGTAACTTTGAAAGCACTAATCTTCACATTGAATTTTTAGTACCATTAGCTTCAGATAGGTGGAAGAACCCTAGTGACACCCTTGTTTTGGCTATGGAGAGCCTCCATCGTCTATGACCACCTAGTACCAAGGAGTCTCCAAGGTGCTTTAAGTGAGTATCAAGGTTGATGTTTTGAGGGTTGTAACTCCAAGCTCGTGGAGGATATTAATGAAACACTAAATGCTACTAGACGGTCATTCCAAGGCCTAAAATAACCTATCTCATTTTTGAGAGATCACATTCCGTTTGGGTTTGGCACAATGATCTCACTTGATGCCAAAATTTGTAGTGTGCCTCAGTTCATAGGTGCACCATAATATAACTTTGAAACTACTAATTTTGACATTGAATCATTAGTTCCATTAACTCTATATTGGCGAGTGAACCCTAATAACACCCTTGTTCTAGTCACAAAGAGCCTCCATCATCTGCAACCACCTTGTTAATAGGAGTCTCCAAGGTGCTCTAAGTGTGTATTGAGGTCGATCTTTTGAGGATCGTAACTCAGAACCCATGTGGGCTATCGATTAAATGTTGAATGCTATAGTAAAATCATGCCGAGGCATAAAATAACCTATCTCATTTTTGAGATATCACATTCTATTTGGATTCGACACAGTGATCTCACTCGATGCCAAAACTCACAGTGTGCCTTAGTTCATAGGTGCATCACAACATAACTTTGAAACTGCTTATCTTGGCATTGAATCATTAGCACCATTAGCTCTAGATGGGCAAGTGAACCCTTATTCTAGTAGTAGAGAGCCTCCATCATCTACAACCACCCTATACTAAGGAGTCTCCAAGGTGCTCTAAGTGCCTATCAAAGTTGATCTTTCAAGGGTCGTAACTCAGAGCTTGTGGAGGCTATCAATGAAAGATCAAATACTATAAGATAGTCATGTTGATACCTAAAATAACCTATCTCATTTTCAAGAGATCACATTTTGTTTAGATTTGGAACTGCGATCTCGTTTGATGCCAAAACTCACTGTGTGCCTCAGTTCATAGGTGCATCACAAGGTAACTTTGAAATGATCTTGGCATCAAATCATCAGTGCCATTAGCTCTAGATGTGTAGGTGAACCCTAATGACACTCTTTTTCTAGTTATAAAGAGCCTCCATCATCCACGGTCACCCCATACCAAGGAGTCTCCAAGGTGCTTTAAGTGTGTGTTGAGGTCGATCTTCCAAGGGTCATAACTCAAAGATCATGAGGGCCATCAATGAAATGTCAAATGCTATAGGATGGTCATGCTGAGGCCTAAAATAAACTATCTCATTTTTTAGAGATCACATTCCATTTGGATTCGATACAACACTCTCACTTGATACCAAAACTCATAGTATGCCTCAGTTCATAAGTGCATCACAATGTAAATTTGAAACTACTAATCGTGGCATTGAATCATTAGTGCCATTAGCTCCATATGGGTGGGTGAACCCTAGTAACACCCTTGTTTCAACCACAAAGAGCCTCCATCATCTGTGGCCACCTCATACCGAGAAGTCTCCAAGGTGCTCTAAGTGCATATCGAGGTCAATCTTTCAAGGGTTGTAACTCAGAGCTCGCAAGGGCTATCAATGAAATGGTGAATGCTACAGGATGATCATGTCGAGGCCTAAAATAACCAATCTCATTTTTTAGAGATCACATTCAGTTTCGATTTGGCATAGTGATCTAGCTTGATGCCAAAACTTGTAGTGTGCCTCATTTCATAGGTGCATCACAACTTAACTTTGAAACTACTGATGTTGGCATCAAATCCTTAGTGCCATTAGCTCTAGATGGTTAGGTGAACCCTATTGATACCCTTTTTCCAGCCATGGAGAGCATCCATCATCTACGACCACCCCATACTGAAGAGTCTCTAAGGTGTTGTAAGTACATATCGAGGTTGATCTTTTGAGGGTCATAAGTTAGAGCTCATGAGGGCTATCGATGAAACATTGAATGCTAAAAGATAGTCATGTCAAGGCCTAAAATAACCCCTTACCAAGTTTGGTGAACTCATCTATTTAAAAATTTTAAATTATAGCAAAAATTGCTCAAAATTGCATTTTTGCAACTTTTGCAACTTTTTCTTGCAAAGTAAAAATGAGTGCAAAGAGCTAGTTAGGGGTTTGAGCATGACTATAAAAGGTTGGAAACATCTATTTAAGGTGTGAAATGACCTTGCTATGACTATGATTTTAATGTGTTAATGACATCTAGCTAAAATTTGTTTGAGATATTGATTTTTAGTTATTTTAGAGTTGTTGGTTGATCCAAACTCATACATATCAATGTCATGATGCTGATGGAAGCCTTGAATCTTTCTTGTATTGAAAATGTGTCATTTGGGCTTGGTAAGTCGAATGTGTAGTAAATTCTCATAATAGAACTTGTTCTCATATTTCTTTGTAAAGTTTATGTACCAGGGTGAAGGAGGTGGATTGCAGAGGTTATTTCAAATTAAACATATATGCTAACATTTCAAATTAAACATTGCATAAAATTTTGATAATAAAGGTTGTTAAAATTTTACTCACAAATTATTGAATTTGAATCGAATATAACAAACATGATCAAAATGAATGATATTCCATAAACATGAACAATGCACATGATCCACAATAAATTGAACAATACTATATACTAAATTAATATGTATATCATTGTGCACATTAATGAAAATTTTTTTTCTCAAAATACATATATCCATAGACAAATTACATAAATATATATCAAAGTTCATGTATCCATATACAAATTACACAAATACATATTAAAATACATAGATCCATATACAAAATGTGGCTAATCATGCCATCAGAATGTGCATAATATCAATGTTTCCTTAAACAATGCAGCATATGCCATCTCAAAATTTCTCATGACGCATCCTATGACAACTATACTATCCTAGACTACTGGTGGATGATCAAAATGCAACCTCTTCACTACACTAGGTGGATAGAATGCCTCCTACATAAACATAAAAGGAAAACCCAAAGTTAGACTACTAAAATTTGTATGATTCTTTATATATAATATTGAATTACTCAAATGCATAATGATTTTTTTTAATAAAGATTTATCGTATTAAACTTTCATCATAAATACCTCTCTCGTCAACCTCCTACATCGGTCAAGAGTCTTGTCGTATGTCCTTAGCAATGCTTGTACCTCGTTGATTGTGGATTGTGTATGTTCAAATATGTTTATCAAATGAATCTACAACTTAAACTATAACATTATAATTGATAGCATGCTAAATTTATAACATATAATCAAGAATTCAAACTACAACTTACCTATGTCAACTCCTTCTTAGGATATAGTGGCTATGTCAACAAAGATACAAAACTCTACCATCCAACCTCATGTGCACTAGGTGTTTCCTATAAGATATAAAATACTAGTTGTTAATATCATGGAAATCAATTTTGAATTTATTTATGAAAATAAGAAAAATAAAAAATAAGTGATATGCATATAATGGGGCTCACAATGCGAATGGAAATGCTAGTGTCTATGATGTGGAATCTACATGGGATAATCACTAGTAGCTACACCCTATACAATAAAGAATGTAATTAAATTTCATTGTCACAAATATTTTACAAGAATGCATCGATATTTAATCAAATAGAAAGTGTACCTAATTACCTTTCCCTTGTTAATGGCTCCTGCCTCATCCCCTGTACTTTGTCCCCTAGGGACATGTGATAACTGCAAGAAAAAAGAAAGATTACAAATCATATATGCTACAACATCAAATAGAAAAAATAATGAGAACACAACATAATGTACCATAGATGTCTCAAGGCCAAATGAAATAACTGAGAGTGTGGCATCATCAACCTATCTGAGCTCCTTCTTAGTCATCAACTAAACATGAATGAAGAACACATACATGTATAAGTCAGTATGGCTTAAAAATTAAAATTACTCTATTATAAAGATTAACTTTAAATCACATATCTCATAACAATATATATATATATATATATATATATATATATATATATATATATATATATATATATATATATATATATATATATATATATACTGACATAGAAGTATTCCATGCCTCTACATTCCTCTCCTCTCTTACATCAAGGTTTGTAGCCTCTGTAGGCATGTTTGGTGTATCCTCATCAAATAAAAACTGATACTCAGAAAGATCACCTATGGGACTAAGAAAAATATTCTTGCACATTATGCAAGTATGGGGCACACAAACATGTGATGAGCTCACTACTGATGAACTTGTGCCTGCATCATCAACATGGGGAGGCAACACTAACCTAGCCTAGGATATCAATAGGCTACTCAATCAATAGATGACTCTAATAGTCTAACAGCTAGCCTTTGCAATGATATCAAGATGCTACATTCAAGGAGGGGGGAAACATCAGCAGGGGACAAAAGTGCTAGCTTTCTTCTTTTGGGCAAAGGGTCTATCTCGAGGAGCTCCTCCTCCTACACCCATGTTGGGCTTCATGCTCAAATAGTTCATCTTGAGGCCCAACACAAATTTTGCATACAATTTCTAAGGAAATAAAATGACACCTCTAAATTTCTATGTGGAGGGATGTCAAAAACCATCCACCAACGATCCCAAAAGTTTGCACGTATAGTGTCATTTGTGGACCATTTAGTTGATAGCTTTGGCTTTTTTCATTCGACTTGTAAATTAGTTTTTGGGTTCTCAAAAAGGGCAACCAAATGATCTTTACTTACATTGAGGGTCGTAACCTCATCATAGTCCAACCCATCATCAAACATGGCATGCATTTCATCATGCCAAAGAAGAGTGGCATTTTTTTCCTTGCTAAGTGTTTCAATATTATCTACTATGGTGTTTAATGTGGATAACATAGGAGCCAATGTAGGTACAGTATTATATGTGGTTCACAAAGCCCTCAATTTGGCAAGATTTTCAAATATCAAATCTTCGATTTGAGGAGGATTTTGAGGGGCTAGGGGATCATTTGGTAAATCATTTTGAGGGGGTACTAGATTGTTTGGTGGGGGTTATGAGGAACAATATTTCTTGCCTCAGTATCATCATTTTGCTTAGCCATACCTATTAATTTGTAAAACATAATTTATATTAAAAATAACCTAAATTTAAAAAAAAAATATTTTAGAAAACCTAGTTTTTGGGTATGTGCATGATCATGGTCAACCAAACTATGCTTTTAAGTGGCAATAAAAAATTAGAAAATTAGTGTTATGTCAACGTGACATGTAATTTTCTACTTGTTATTAACTTTATATCAAAATGTTGAGAGAAAAGAATCTCTAGCAAATTGAATCTAGTTTCTAAACTACTAGGACTTATCTCAAAAAAATAAAAATTAATTGGTCAAAATTTTGAATTTTAATGCAATATTACAAAAATTCTAGAACAAAAATAAGAACTAGATGTATGTCTGAATGGGTACACATTTCTAAAAGTGTAGGATCTCAATTCATGAACTTCTATGGAATTGAGATCAACTTCTTGCTTCTACCCATGAAATGTTGAGAATAGATTAAGGAAGATTGTTGAAGGAGACTGTTGAGAATAGATTGATATAAGTATGATCAATATATATGTTTCAATCATTGTTTTGTCACTAATGTCAAACCTACTATTTGTTGGCATGACAACTACTTATTCTTGGATCATCGCTACTAGCTTTGTCAAATTCAAATTTCATGCCCCAATTGAGATTGTTGATGTAACTAGTTTCATCATTCCTAGAATATGTGGTTAACTAACTGATGCGTCTATTAAACTTTAGTTGATTTAAGTACTATCACTTATTTGATTGATGAAGAGGATTTGATGAAAAGATGTAACAATAACACCTAGAGGAAAGGTTGAGTTAAGGTATGTTAAGGAGTACAAGAATTAGTTAAGACAATGATAACATGATGTATTGATAAACTAATTAAGGTTACAAAGGCTAGTTACACTAAGCAAGTATAGAAGAAAATGTTAAAAAAAGTTTGTCTACCAAGCTTGACTGAGTGGATAGTAGGTTTCTAGCAAAGTTAGTGAAAGCTGAGCAAAAAATTATTTTGAGCCTAACAAAAGTCTATTCTAGTGTATTCCAAGCAAAATAGTTGATGTAGAGAAAAGTTTAGTTGATGTTGAGCACTAGTAAACTTTAGTTCATGTCGAGTGATTTTATAGAGGATGCCAAGATATGTAGCATGTGACAAGCATTAGAAGAAATTTAATGCTTAGTGGTTGCATTATTTGAAAGATCATGAATTTATTTGATCTGACCTGACAAGTTTATTTTCTTGGATTGTGTGAGCCAAGGAAGATAAGATTGATGAGTTGCTGGCACAAAATTCAAGGTAAACCATTTTGAGGCAAATTCAAAGTGGATTGAAGGAGAATTTTTTAGAAGAGATATGAAATATGGCGTAGATTCATTGTATCCTACCTAATCTATCCTAACCATAAATTGGATGGTGGAGAATGAGCAAAAAAAATTCTAAATTTCCTATTTATAAGAATGGCTAGTCAGAAGCAAGGGTTGTCATGTGTAAGAACCTAAGGAAGACAAGGAGTCAAGGGTTTTGCCTCATCAAGTGACCCAAGAGAAAAGTCTGCGTTGGTGTGTTAAGAAAGAAGGCTTAAGGCTATGAATGTTTGAAGGGTCAACAAGCTACCAGAGCTGAAAAGTGTGAAGGACAAGCAGAATGGAGGACTAGAACAAAGATCTATAATCTACAAATGGAGTTGTAAGTTGCTATCAGATCAAGCCTTACTGTTACTCTCTAATAATTGTATCAGTCTAGGATAAAATAATTTGGATTAATGTTGACCTAACAGTCATTTGTAAATCCTTTTATCAGGTGACATTCCAAGTGAATGGTCTAAAGTCCTCTAGTGAGGCTCTCTCCTAATAGGGTGATTGAAATCCATTAATAGGTTCACATTTAATAGTGTGTATTGTAACCTTTGACATGGTTGGCCTTTCATAAAGCATCACTTTAAAAGAGTGAAAAAGAGTAGCATGTTTCTAGTGGGTTTTTTGAAATTGGGTTTCCATGTACAAATCATTATGTCAAGTGTGTTGCTGAAGCTATTATGTTTCATGTTTACATTTTTGTAAGTAGATTTAATAATAACCTACAAGATTTTAGTGGTTGCATAATCTAATGGATGCGTGCATGATGATAAATGCTTTATGGGTTCACCAAGATATGAAAAGTTTTATTTATACATCTAGACCTTGGATAATTGATTCACCCCCCTCTTAGTTGTTATAAAGTATTCTAACAATTACTATCAGAGCCATCTTCTTAAGAGGCTAGTTTCAAGGTACTAGATGCACAAATAACATGATGTCAAAAAGAGAAGTACCCAAGCTCAATATAGATAACTTTCCTATATGGAAAAGTTTGATGAAGCTACACCTCAGAGGACTTGGAGATCATGCACAATCTACTATTACTACTAAGCACGTTGATCCTATTGGAGCCCCAATTGTTGAGGATATGAAAAAGAAGAAAGAACATAACCAAGAAATGTTGGAGATTGCCTCTACCCTATGCTATGACAAATTTGATGATATCAGAGGTCTTGACTGTGCAAAGAAAATGTGGGATGCCTTAACCACTATCTATGGAGGAGACACTAATGTTTTGAGAGCCAAAGCTAAAAGTCTCAAAGGTAAGTTTGATGATATGAGAATGGAAGAAGGTGAGAATATTGATCAATATGTTGCAAGGAGAAAAGAAGTTGTTAATGCAATAAGAGGAGTTGCTAGTAAAATAGATGATGATACTGCACTAAGAAAAGTTTTAAGAACACTACTACCTATATATGCTATTAGATTTTTTGAAATTCAAGAATTGAGATGTATACTAGGGAATAACCTATCACTTTCAAGAAGGTTTAGTATATAGGCTCACTACTTTTGAGCTATCTAACTTTGATAATTACAAACCTAAAAATATTGAATCTTCTTTCAAAGCTAAGGTGTCATTGAAGAAACTTGATGAGAAGAAAAGGAAGAAAATAATAAAGTATGTGTCTAGTGATAGTGATATAGATGAGGAGGATATAGAACAAATTGAATCACTATTGGCAAGAAGATTCCACAATAGTAAAGGAAAATTCAAAGGAAAATTACCTATCATTTTTTTCAATTGCAATGAGGTTGGTCATATTGCTGCTAGATGTCTAGAGAAGAAGAAATATAGAGGTGGTGACAAATACAAAAGTAGGAGAGATGAAGACAATAAGGACTACAAAGATAGGAAAAAAGTCTTGCTATATTGTTGAAGAGGAAAGAAAAGATGTATCTAATGAACGTGATGATGAAGTGGTGTATATTGCAATAAAGGAAAAATCTAATAAAGATGAGGCAACTGAACTTATGACTTGTGTGAATAAAAATGATAGATGGATCATTGATAGTGGGTGTTCAGATCACATGACTCAAGAAAAAAGTAAGTTCATTACCTTGAATTGTTATGATGGAAATAGTGTAAGATTTGGTAATGATGCACCTTGTTTGATACAAGGAAAAGGTTCTATCAAACTCACAAATAAGATTTTATGTGACAATGCTTCCTATGTTGAAGGACTTAACTATAATCTCTTGAGTGTGTCACAATTAAATAATTTAGGATATAATTTTGAGTTTGAAAATAAGATTTCTAAGATTTATGACATAAATGGTAAACTGATTGGAATGGGTGATCAAACTAGGAGTAATCTATTCTATCTTGATAGAGGATGCTACTTGTCTAATTGTAAAATTTGATGATGTGTGGCTATGGCACAAAAGGTTATGTCATGTTAATTTTGATAATTGATTAGTATCAATAACATGAGAAAAGTTAGAGGTTTTCCTAAGTTGAAGAAGCTTGATAATATAATGTGCAAATAATGTCAGTCAGAAAAAATGAAAAAGTCAAGTTTTAAGAGTAGAACTCATACCTCCAAAGGAATACTAGAGATTGTTCATACTAACTTGTGTGGACCAATTGAAGTGAAAAGATACAAAGGAGATAAGTACATTATGCTACTTGTTGATGACTATTCTAGAATGATGATTGTTATGTTTTTGAAATAGAAATCTAATGCTTTCTAAATGTTTAAGTGTTACTTAACAAGAGTTGAGAAGGAAATAAGTAAAAGTATAAAGTGTTTGAGATCTAATAGAGGAGGAGAATTTACATCACATGAGTTCAAGATGTTTTGTAATGACAGAGGAATAAAAAGACATATGTCTACCACTAGAACCCCTCCACAAATGGAATAGCTAAAAGGAGGAACAAACATATAATGGACTATGCTAGAACACTCATGATGGAGAAAAATGTTGCTTTGAAATACTAGAGAGAAGTTGTAAGTATAGTTGTTTATATCTCGAACCATGCACAAGTTGAGAAAGGTATTCATTCAACACCTTTTGAAATATGGTATGGATACTCACCCAATGTAAAATACTTTAAGGTATTTGGAAGAAAATGTTACATTTTTGAAGACTTCAAGAATGGTAAACTAGATGAAAAAAGTGAAGAAGGTATATTCCTAGGATATTCCACAAAAAGAAAAGATTATACATGTTTTTAAATACTAACACTAACAAAGTTGTGGAAAGTGCAAATGTAAATTTTAATGAATATACAAAAGTATATGAGGCTGAACCTATGAAAGAACTAGCAAAATAAAAATCATTTATATAATATTATGAAGGTGTACCTCCTAAAGAAGATGTTGAAAATCAAGCTACAAACCAACAGAAAGTTTTAGGGACTGTTGACTCACATACTATGAATGTCAAGTTGCATTTAGGAACCAAGCTACATTCAAATGCCGAATTACAGAATGAAGTTGAAGATCATTTAGATTCTGAGATTAATGTACATGAAAGAGATGTTGGGCTACATGATAGAGATGTACATAATGAATTTGAAGTTGAAAGACAAAATGAGGAAGCTAGAGCTAAACCAAAATTGTCCAAATATATCAAGAGACATCATCTTGCTGCACAAATTGTTGGAGATAAAGATGCTAGACCAATGACAAGAAATAGATAGAGAAATGATACATGTTTACTGAACATGAAAGAACCTAAATCATTGAGAGATTCCTTAGAAGATGTGGACTAAGAAAAGCCATGGAAGAAGAGATTGAACAAATTGAGAAAAATAAAACATGGACTCTAGTTGCTAGACTAGAAGACAAAAATGTGATTAGCACCAAGTGGGTATTGAAAAACAAGCTAGATGAAAATAGTGAAGTCACAGGGAACAAGACAAGATTTTTTTGCAAAGGATATGTACAAGAAGAAGGAATTGACTACGGAGAGACATTTTCTCCTATTGCAAGATTGGAAGGAGTAAGAACTTTACTTGCTTATTCTACATACAAAGGTTCGAAAGTTCATCAAATGGATGTTAAATCTGTATTTCTAAATGGCATATTAGAAGAAGTCTACATAAAATAGTTAGAAGGATTTGTTGATGTTAACAATAAAAACATGGTATGTAGATTACACAAAGCTCTATATGGTTTGAAACAAGCACCAAGAGCATGGTATGAGAGACTTCATAATTATCTTGTGAAGATTAGATTTGAAAGGATTGATGATAATGACAAGTTGTACATGAAGATAGAGAAAGGCAAAGGTATTTTGTTATCTAATTTTTTAGTTGACGATATCATATTTGGAGGTCACGATGCTTTATGTAAGGCTTTCAAAAATGAAATGAAGCAAGAATTTCAGATGTCTATGTTTGGAGAGATCAAGTTCTTTGTGGGTTTGCAAGTATATTAAATGAAATATGGTACATATACATTACTCTATCAAAATATGTCAAGAAAATTTTGAAAACTTTTGGATTGGAGGATTCCACACCAGTAAGTACACTTATGGTCAAAGGACACAAATTTTCAAAGAATGATGATTTAGCCAAGGTCAATGATTGGAAAATTACAATATTTAGTACATAGTGGACCTAACATTGCATTATCTAAAGGGATAGTTGCAAGATTCTTTGCTAATCACAAAGAAAATCATTTGATGGCTATAAAGAGAATAATGAGATATCTGAAAGGAATAGAAGAGTATGGTCTATACTGTAAGAAAAATGAGAAATTTTAATTAAGAACCTATAATGATGTTGATTGGGTTGGAAACATTGATGACAAAAAGAGCACCGGTGGAGGAGCATTTTTCTTAGGCAAGAGGCTGGTCACATGGACTAGCAAGAAAGAAAACTGCAGTTCACAATCTACTCTTGAAGCTGAATATGTTGTTGCTACTATAAATTATACAAACATTATATGGATAAAAAAATTACTCAAAGGTATGAAGGAAGAGATCATAGAACCAATGACACTTTATTGTCATAATACAAGTGCTATTAATATATCAAAAAATCATGTGATGTACACAAAGTCTAAGCATATTGCAATCAAGTATCATTACTTGAGAGAAGTAGTTCAAGATAAAGAGGTGAAGATGGAATGTGTTAACACAAAAGAAAAAATTACTAATATTTTTGCAAAAGCATTTTCTAAGGATGCTCACGAGTATCTAAGAGGTAAACTAGGGGTGATACCTCTATTAAAGGCTATCTAAGTAACAAAAGGAGTGGCATGCACCAAACAATATGATTTTTATATGGTACAAATTGATTTAGTGGATCTTACTTTAGGAGCTACCTAAAGTAATCAAAGAGTTGAAACTACAAATCAGTCACAAGGTGACAAGGGGTGAAACTAAAGAAGCTTATATATGCATGTTAAGCTGACAAGACTTTAACATTGTTGTCAAATAGGGAGATAATTTTTGATCAGGGGAAATATAAGAAAGAGGGAGATAGTTATTGATCAAGAGATATACAAGAGTGTCATGCCCAAAATATATGGGCAAAACACACATCAATTTTTTTTTTTAAAAATTAAAAATTAAACTACTCTAAGTTTGATATGTTTGTGTTCATAGTTAAGGTATAGATTCTCTACGTAACATCTTAAGTATAAAATCTTGAGGAGGAATAAATCGTTATATTTATACTCTTGTTTTAAAATCGATATTGACATTTGTTTCATTATTAAATAATTTTACAATATATATATATATATATAATATATATATATATATATATATATATATATATATAATTATTGGATAACAATTTAATGAGTATGAGTCTAAGTAAATAGAAATTTCTTAATCGAGAACCAATTTTAAGAAATATCACATCTAGACATACACATAATTATACTCAATTCAAATTGATCTAATTAAAATCTAAATTTAACAATCACTAAAAAACTTCTGTATTAAAGCTAACTAAAAGAAACAAGGTCATAGCTAACACTAAGTACACTAAAACTTTGAAATATATTATATAAATTTACTATTTAGTTTAAAAATAAAGTCCAAATTTACTTTGGAATCTAAACCTATTGTCACTTTGGTTTGCACCCTTGTCCAAAGCCTATGCATGAGGACAACCTAGTGAAACATGGAAGCAACCTCCAAGTTGTGGGACTTGAACTGTGAGGTTGAGTCTCTAAAGAAGGCCGACTTCCTATTACTATTAGGATGCACCTAGCTACTCTTGGAAAGGAAAAGGGAGAAGGAGAGCATGAAAAGAAAATCTACCTAATCTAATCTAAAGAGGTGATGCACCAAAATAGAGTGTTCAGACCGATCTTTGCCCATATATGCACTATTGAACCAGAATGAAACTAAATATATACACATTCAGACTTGCTTTAATCTAATAATTACATGCAGATCAGAAAACCAAAATGAATGACACAATGAAAGAGAAGATTCACTTTTATATCACTCACATGCCAGAAGAGATACAGTCATGTAGATTACAGACTTCCACAAAATAATGGTAAAGGCAAAGAATTCTTGCACCTTCATACCAATGGTTGAAGGAGATAAAGTAGAGAATCATATAGTTCAGAGGCACAAGGGAATTTTTACACTAGAGTTATAGAGCAACAACAGAGAAAAGTCAAAGAAAGGTCGACCTTTACAAAATTTACAAACTCTGCCTTTATAGTTCAGGCATAACTGAGATCTTTGCCAGCTGAGGTTACTCTACAACCACCGCCATTAAGTCCTATAGAGAATAATCATGGAACAAATCTAAAGAAAATCTGATCTTGCTATAAAATAATGCCTTGAGAAGACAAAAATGACACCATAACTGTGCTCTGACAATGTAGATGGATTGGATGGGGGGGGGGGGGGTGGAGTGTTTTCCCACATTTAGCATTCATTTCCTGGTGGTTGGAATCGATCACAAAGATTAGATTCGCACAAGAAACCCTCAACTTCCCTAGTTCCTATCTCATGAATTAGCAAGTCAACTTAGTCAACCTATCTTGGCACTAGGGCGAGCCACATGGACCAACAATCTTTTATCTTTTTCCCACCCTGCAAAGTTTTCCCGAGTTGACCATCTCTTTTGTTACTAACTGCACCACCTTGCAACCCTTGACCGTGACAATCACATTAGCTGCCAGCTGCTAACTATTACTGCCTATACTGGACTCACTGAGACATGTGTCACTTAGGTGCTAAGTTGCTATGGTTATCTTTCGAGCACTTTCTCATAGCGAGATAGTGACCGCCATCGATTTGAACCAATCTGACAATCATGAGGACTTGCCATAGTACTATGCTATTTCCTTAGAACCTTTGGGCCCATGAACCACTCGACCTCTAACTTAGCAACCATACTATACCTAGTGACCCCAAAGAGACAAGCCCCATAGGGACACGCAGCAACAACGCATTATGCTGCTATGGTAAAAAATGAGCAACTTTCAATAGCGCGATAACACCAATCATGGATCAGATTACATCAGACGGCGAGGGCTTATCTTGTGTCTAGCTACAAGGAGGGAAGGCTAATGATATCATCTAGGACACGTGCCCTCCACCTATTTTCTCGCATTTTATAACTTCCTCACACATTGATAATGTGGGAATATGCCATCCCTCAATCCTTGAAGATCTCACAGTGATCAAAATCTGTGCAGGACTACATACCTAGTTAATTGGATGGGCCAATAAGATCCACGTTTGCACTCTAACCTGTCTGACAACTGATACAAAAAATAAGCCACCTATTCATCCTACGGCTCACAAGACGGAAATAGACCCACTTGCCATGCATCATCGAGGTGCTATGTCGCTATGGTTAAAATTCTCGTAGTTCTCCATAGTGAGGTAGCACCTGCCGTGGATCTGGGGAAGATCTGACGGTGAGCAAGATAGATCTGACTTATTGGTGTATAAACCAATGAGAGCCGGCCACGTGCCAAACTATCTAACAAGTCCTCGCAGGGCCCACATTCGATGCAATCATGCCTTAGCCAATGAAAAGACTAATCAACTACCAACGTGTCTGACAAATCCTTACTGATATCCAATGGAGCATACTTGGGACCCACAATCTTTTTGATGTCATTGATGTATCATTTTTCATTTGGGCACTATGTCGCTAACGGTGAGGAATACAGATTTCCCGATAGTGCCATGGCGCCCACCATGGATGGAAGAAACATGGCGGCGGAGAAAAAACAAGGTAAAGGGGATGAACCACCTACCATGTGGCGAGAAGGCGCTATGTCTCCATGGCAAAATGATGCGCATCTTTCCATAGCTACAAAGCACCAACCGTTGATCTGGGGATGATCTAATGATCGTGAACTTGCGGACCCGTGAAAGGAAAAAATGAAATACACTAAGGTTTAATCATTTAATTTTTTGGTATTTCTCAGACATAAAATAACATTAAACCTAGGGACTAGCTATTGGGTAGGTCAGGTAAGCATTTGAAATTCAAATTTTGGTAGTGCGCAAAAATAAGCAACAAAACCCTTATATTGAAAACTATTGGTTAATTCAACTATCTTAAATTTAAAAAAAAACTTTACACAAATAAAACATACTAACACCAATTTATTAACAAAATCTAAATTAACTACATACTTAATACTAATAATTCATAACTAAACTAAAAGTAACTATACTTACTAAAATTACATACATTTAAAATTTAAGATTTATTCTAAAATAACAATAACATTAATAATATATCTAAGATTGAATAAATCAAAATCAAAACTAAATTCATTCATAAAAATTTACTAACTTAAACTAAAAACTACTAATTATATTTTAAAACTTGAAACCTTTCAAACAAATATCAATTAAACTAACATCAAATTTCTACTAACTCAAAATTAAACAATCTAATACTAATTTAAATTACAACTAAATCTAACTAATTTAAATTACAACTAAATTTAACTATCTTAAATTAAAAATTATCATAATACTAACTAAACTAACAATCTTTAACCAAAACTAAACTTGCTAACTTAAAACATAATATAGTAACATTATTTTAACAGACTCTAAAGAAATACTAACTCAACCTAAATACTAACTAAAAATCCCCTAAACTAACCTAGACTACCTACCAGCCAAGTGGCCTAGCCACCACTTCACTTCCCTTCATGATGATTCGTGCTTCCCATGAACTGCACGCTAACCCAGGCCTATCAGCGCAGACCTGCTCCCCTTGCCCCTTGCATGAGTGATGCTCATGCATATGCATAGGAACCAGCCCATGGGGGATAGAAGTATATGGGGGGTAATATTTAACAAGGAGTAAAACAAATTTAAACAACCTTCTCCATCCCATTGATATGGCATGGGTTTCCATGCAGGTCAGGTACAGTACGGATAGTGGCAGGGAATTAGATAGTCTAGCACCTAGTTTTTCCCATGGAATGCAAGGCAAGGTGAGAGGTGGGAGGGGGAAATAAACTTAGGATGGTGTGGTTGCATAAAATTTTATTTCAACAATTTTTGTTTCCCTCCCCCAAATTAACATGACACATGTACTTGCTGCAGGTGATAGGGCATTGCCCACGCCTAGCTTGTAATAGGATGGGAGAAAAATGGTAAGAAAATGTGGGGAGAAGTTAATTTATTGGGTAGATTTAAATTTTTCTTTTGATTAATAAATGCATAGGTATAATGACCTAGGCAAGTACCTTGTCTTCTCAACAAGAATGGATTTAATGCTAAAGTTTTGTTGTTGAGAGATGTCCATAGGATATTCATTTAAATGTTTTAATTTCAAATGTATTTAATTTATATTCTTTTAAAAAGATTTAATAATGATTTTGGTTGAAATTCAAAGGAATAACTTAGAGAATATTCTCTGTAAACTTGGGCGAATTAAATTTTTTCCCACACATTTTTCAGAGAGGATTTTACTCTTGGGAATGCACATTTTTCTTTGAAGCCAATTTCTGTCTAAGTGTTGACATGTTTTTCTTTGCTATATATTTTTTTACAAGGAGTGATTTCTAACCTAGTAGCAACATTAATCCCTTTTAGCAAGCATACTAATACAAGGAAGTGTATAAGGTTATTCTTTTCTTTTCTCCTATAATTATGTTTAATCAATCATCATATAACAAGGTGTATGTTCCATTTATTCAGAATTCAAGGTGATGCATAATTATTAACCAAATTTGATTTTGTCAATTATATAATTTAACAAGGAGAGGAATGCATTTTTTTTTGACAATGTAGGATTGTTCATTTCCTCTTAATACATATAACATTTAATTGAAAACTTCAACATATCCAATTTACTCTTCCTTAATATATTTGAAACAAATTTGAAATTCATAATTCAATAACATTATCCATTAATCTATTTTCTCACATACGTATGCATAGTTTGAAAACACATAAGAGCAATGCAAGAAGGTTTTCAAAATCTTTTTTCTTTTTCTATTATTCATCTTGGTTCAAGGCTCCATTGGGAAAGAACCAATAAGAAAACCCGATCTCCTTGCCAAATACATCAAAGTTTAAATACATTTTTACATAATGTTACAATTCAATTGAAATCTCTTCTAGGGCTTTCACAAGAGATCTTTACCAAAGTCTTCAATGCAACAAGGGAACCATGGGAGAGATAAGAACCAACATGGAGGTAAAACAACACAATAAGATGAACAATTCAAGCATGCATTCCCAACCCGATTTTACAAAATAGGTCCAAGCATAGAACCTGACTAGGGGGGAGGTGGATGTTTCCAATGGGAGATGTCAATCATCATACCATAACATAGCCCTTTCAAGGCTAACACTTCAAGAACTTCTATTCTTCTACAAGGCCCTTTTGAGGCTATTACCACAAGGATTTTCATTCCTTTCCATATCAAAAATTCTCAATATCAAACAAGGTATGTGATGACAAGTAGGGGCCCATATACCCTACCCTCTTTTCTTCCTCTCACCATGAGAGGAGACTCTACACCATTGAGGTCCAACTAAGGCCCTTCCCCCATACATGGCCACTTCTTCTCTATTCAAGGGTGAGTAATGCCAAAATAATCCCCATGAAATCCCCTCAAAAAAAAATATCAAGACAAGCATAAGAATAACATCAAGAACAAGTTAAAATCCCTCCAAATCAATCCCAACACACAAGCAAGAAAAACAAAGAACAACACAATGCCTTATGCATGATTCAAACATGAACAACATGGAGAAAAAATCAAAGGAGTGAAGAACTCCTACCTTCACAAAAGTTATGGAAAATGATAAGTTGAGAAGAGCTTTTCCTTTCCTTCCTTCAATCTTCAAACTTTCTCCAAAACTAGAGATTTGGTAACCAACCCAAAACTACTCCAAAATGCCTCTAAGTATGATCCTTAACTCAACTAGACTTCAAGTAACCTCAAAATGAAGTTTGAGTCACCAACTCAAGTAGGAGACAATCAATTTTCGCAATCAATCAAAAATAGGGTCTTTTAGTGACCCTAAAAGTCAAACAAAGAGGCTAAGGGGGTGGAAAGTACTCCCCACCCATACCCCTACCCCTAGGGAACTTAAATTTAATGGTTTTAAGCCTTAAAGACTTAATAGGAAACAAACAAAGGCTAGGGGAATTGTAAGACCAATTAACAACCTTCAAAGGAAAACAATGCAAGGATAGCACAAATTAACAAGGGGTTTAGTTCCATCTTTCCATTAGGTTTCCAGACTAAAATATCATGCACACTCATTGCACACATCAGTTGGTTCAAGAAATCACATGCATTATGTAATTTACATATCAGAAAAATCATATAAATTAAAATATCCATTTTTTTAATAATCAATTGCTTATCTAATTCTACTCATATTTTTGACTATTAAAATTGCATAATCAAAGTCTTAGTTTTGCATTCATTTTCTTCATCATCGTACATGCTCATAAAGCATTAAATGAAAAAAACAAATATCTAAAAGTAAAGCATCACACATCATAAGTAGCATAATAATGTTCAGTGCATCAAATAATGTTCTGACATATCAAATCATGAGTATCAAAATAATAATGTATCATCGATGCTAGGGTGAGTCGGGACGAGGCCTCACAAAGAGATTGGAGCCTTAAAAAAAGGAAGAAACCCTAACATCTACTTAGATAGAAGGAGATATAAGAAGAAATTTAGAGTGAAGTTATAAGGATAACACAAAGGAGTTTTGTAACCTATTTAGAAGATGGAAGGTTCTAATAGAGGAAGAGATTTCAATACAAGGAATTATTTTCTTTTTTGGTATTTTGTTGGTCTTACTAATTTAATGTAGTCAGTTTGGTTGATCCATTTCATTTGCCATCAATTCCAAAGAAGGAGATTGTTGAGAATAGATTGAGGAAGATTGTTGAAGGAGACTATTGAGAATATATTGATATAAGCATGATCAATATATGTTTCAATAATTATCTTGTCACTAATGTCAAACTTGTTATTTTTTAGTAAGAAAACTACTTATATGATTTAAGTACTATCACTTATTTGATTGATGAAGAGGATTTGATCAAAAGATGTAACAATAGCACCTAGAGGAAAGGTTGAGTTATGGTATGTTAAGAAGAACAATAATTAGTTAAAATAGTGATAACATGATCTATTGATAAACTACAAGGTTACAAAGGCTAGTTACACTATGAAAGTATAGAAGAACAAGTTAGACAAAGTTTGTATGCCAAGCTTGATCGAGTGGATAGTAGGTGCCGAGAAAAGTTAGTGCAAGTCAAGTAAAAAATTAGTTTGAGTTGAGTAAAAGTCTATTTTAGTGTAAGATGAGAAAAATAGTGGATGTCAAGTAAAGTTTAGTTGATGCTGAGCACTAGAAAACTTTAGTTCATCCCAATGATTTTATAGAGGATGCCGACCAATGATATATGTGCTGAGCATTAGAAGCAAGTTAATACCGAGTGACTACATTATTTGAAACATCATGAATTCAATGGATTTGATCCAAGAAGTTTATTTTCTTGGACTATGTGAACCAAGTGGAAGATAAGATTGATGACCCAGTGGCACATAATTCAAGGTAAACTATTTTGAGGTGAATTCAAAGAGGATTGAAAGAGAATTTTCTAGAAGAGATATGAAATATGGGGTAGATTCATTGTATCCTACCTAACCTATCCTAACCATAAATTGGATGATTGAGAACGAGTGACAAAAGATCTAAATTTCCTATTTATAGGAATGGCTAGTTAAAAGCAAGGGTTGTCATATGTGAGAACCTAAGGAAGACAAGGAGTCAAGGGTTTTTCTTCATCAAGTGACCTAAGAGAAGAGTTTGCATTAGTATGTTAAGAAAGAAGGCTTAAGGGTATGAATTCTTGAAGGGTGAAAAAGATATCAGAGCTAAAATGTGTGAAGGCCAAGCAAAATGGAGGACTAAAATAGAGCTCTATAATTTGCAAATGAAGTTGTAAATTGTTATCAGATTAAGCCTTACTATTAACTCTAATAATTGTATCAATCTAGGGTAAAATCCTTTGAATTAAGATTGACCTAACAATCATTTGTAAATCTTTTAACTGGGTGACATTCCAAGTGAATGGTCTAAAGTCCTCTAACAAAGCTCACTCCTAATAGGGTGATTGAAATCCTTTAACAAGGTCACATTTAATAGTGTGTATTATAACTTTTAATAGGGTTGGTCTTTCACAAGGCATCAGTTTAGAAGATTGAAAGAGAGTAGCGTATTACTGGTGGTTTTTCCCAAATTGGGTATCCACATAAATCAGTGTGTCAAGTGTGTTGCTAAATTTTTTATGTTTCATGTTTATATTTTTGCAAGTTGATTTAACAGTAACCTACAAGATTTAAGTGATTACATAATCAAATGGACGCATGCATGATGATAAATGTTTTATGGGCTCACTAAGATGTGAAAAATTTTATTTTTACATCTAGACCTTGATAACTGATCCACCCCCCCTTCCCCCTCTTAGTTATTCTAAAGTATTCCAAGATGAAATGCATATTGTTTTGTTGCATATAGTTTTTGAGCATTTTTTAATCTTTTTTTTGTCATTGGACATATCAATATTGAAATTGGCTAGAATGACAAAAGTATTTATTATTTTTACAAGTGAAAGTATTTCAGTCATGCTGGTTGTAATATCTTCCACAACAATTTTTGGTCTGGCATACATGTTGGACATGTTGAGGTAGTCACATCCATGATTTACTATTAATGTTATGGATTATGTATTTGTTGTTTTGTGTTGCATTATTTTTTGAATGATTAGATTCTTTTTAGTTATAAATAGTTTACCATGAATATGGTACATTGCATTATTGTTATACTTGTCAAGTGGGATGTTGGTTTCATGATATACCATTTGGATTTCTTGTAAGTGCAAGATATGTAATGATATTAAACCCTAGTCATTTTCAATGTTATTTTCATGAGATAGTAAGCTATAAGTGTTTGATGTACATAAGACCAAGTGTGTTGTAGACAAAGAATAGTTTGTTTGGTTTTTAAATTTTCATTGTGCTTTAGACTGAATATGAGACATTTTGAGGCCTATTTTTTCTTTGACTTTGAAGTGTTTTGGTTGCAACAATTTTAATAGATATAATGATTCAATTATCTTTGTTCATGAAAGTGTTGTATACACTAGTCCATGGTGTGTTATGCCTAATGGATAAAATTCTAGTCCTTGCATTATGAGCCCTTGAGAGAAATGTATGATTTGGGCTCATGTTATTTGTATTTGAAATTGTTTTCTAATTTTTATCTTTTTACTTGTAAGAATTTTTGGTAGAGACCTAGCTATTTATAGTATCAGAGCCCAAGTTTTTTTGATAGCTTCACCATAGTATTGAGCTAGTTTATTTCTTTGATGCAACTCAGTTTTTGGATTGTAAAAATCTATCCAAACTACATCAATATTGTGTTTTATCTAGTATTCTTAGAATATCTTTCTAGATCCATTGACAAGTCCATCTTCAATTTTATTGTTTCCTACAATAATTTTGACAAAGGATGTTAGGTTTGAGGATTATTTGGCTTCGTAGTATTTTTTTCTAGTTGTAAAATTGAATTCAAACATTGCATTCATCTATCTCATTGATTGCTTCTAGTATTACACATTTTCCATCAAGTTTCAACAACATGATTTGTTTTGTGCATCTACATCCTTTCTAGTATGAAATGAGTCGGGGAATGTTGGCTCAATGGGTGTTGGACATAAGCATTTGCAATTGAGACATTGTAAGTCATCATTTGTTTATAGGCCTACTCTTATTATTTTTAATGTTGAGATGAATTATTCATTAGTTTGTCATATTGTAGTGGTTAAAGAATAACAATTGACATTATCTTTCCATGAGTTAAAGATACAGAGTGAAGTATGGGTAATTCTTGATATAAATCTCCATAGAAAATTATATCTACATTTCCAACATATAAAGTAGGTATTTCCATATGTCTTGTAATCATTTGTCAATGTAGTGTAAGAAAATTGAACCAATAACTAATATTTCATCTATGAGAAGGATGTGCAATTGACTATATCTCTTTGACATTGTATCTAGTGTTTCTATATTTAAACATACAAATTTGATTTTTTAAAGGTATGTGAAAAGCTGAGTGTAATGTAGTTTGACCTATGTTGTATGTTGGTTTACATAAAAATGTTGTTACAAGGTGGTTTGGTTTATTTGGAACATTACCAAGGAAATAAGAGTAAATGTAGGTTAGAGCTTGATAAATGACTATAATTGTAAAGCTCTTACTAGTTCTAGCTCCATCTATCAAGAAAAAATAAAGTGGTTTTTGGAGGTATTTTATTTTTTCAATGCAATTTCCTTCACAGTGGCTTATTGCTCTTTCTATAACATTTTTCTCAATTATATTAGTTAGTTTTGTCCATAATTTGTGGACCCTCTATTATTTAGTATTACTTTTTAGCTATGTTGTTATGGAAAATACTTGGAATATCTACTCGTATGAAATATTCCTCTTATTATTTTCTTGTTTTATTTGTGAAAGATATTTTTATGTTGTCATTGTTATTGTTTACTTCATCAATATATTTTTCAATGTATGCCCATGTAGAATTTGTATTATAGTATAAATTCCCATGATTTATCTGAATTATATTCTAGTTGTGCAAATGTTTTTTGGCCAAGAGTCAAAGTTATGTTTTAATGCATCTTCATGCATTACAAATGACATATATAATAGTAGTTGTTCTCTAAAATGATTCTCTAGATCAATATTCTTAGTGAAGTTACTAAAGCATATGATGTGTGGTTTTTCCTTTTAGTCAATAGGACAACCATTTTTGTTATATTGGGAAGGAAAATTTGTGAGGCATATATTTTCTATGACGTTTGGGCATTTTAAGTGGTATTCTATAAGTGATTTGCACATTACATTTTCTAATTTATTCGCCTCTTCCAGTAATTGTTTAACAAGTTTCAATATAGATGTTCACTCTATATCAGGTCTTGTGTCAATAATAATACACTTTATTGAACTATTCTTTAGTCTAAGTGATAGAACAAGATGATTTTCTTGTTGAGATGCTACTTGTTGCAAGTTTAGAAAAGCATTGGCCTATTTACTTATCATTTGTAACACATCTATATGTTTCATATTGATGGTCTTTGTGCATTATCTTAAATGAATTTTCCATTATCTTCTCTACTTAAGTCATTTATGAACTACATTACATTACTACAACACATGCATTGAGTGTAAAGTGTGCATCAACATTTTCTCTCCATAGTTGGGGCATTTTTTAGGCAAATATTATTCCACATTTTTGAAGGATTTCTTTGGAGAAAAAGTGTGGATCTAAGAAATGTTGAAAATAATGAAAGTACATAGTTATTTTTTGAAATGTCATTGTCCAGTAGGAAGTCATCGAATGTGAATGATGTAGCATTGTTTCCATCTTGTAATTTGGAAAGAATACTTTTGAAAATATTGTATCTAGTTTCATTGTTTTTTGTTAATGGTTCAAGTATTATTGTTGTTCAAATAGGTGGAAAAGGAAAGTTTTATCTATGGGCTTCTTTTTTCTGGATCTTCTATAGTTTTTTGTATGACAATGTTCATGATAAATGAGTACGTCTAATTCTAGATGTGTAGTTTGATGTGTTATGTACTTGTCTAAAAATTACATAATATTTTTGTTTGTTTCTTTTCGATATATGAGCACATCTTGAAACCATATTAGAATATTCTCATGTGCATTGCCTTGATTTTGGAATTTGGTTACCAAAAAATAATCAAGAACATTTCCAAAGAAAGAGTTATCTAGAAATACCAATTTTAAAGAGCATCTATCCTATGTTTATACTAGCATACACAAGTGACTGGATCTTTTTAATGAGTTCAAATCTATCATTTTGATTATTTTTATATAATTTACATGATGTGTATGAAGTATAATAGGTGTTGTAAAGGCATTCAATTGTATCTATCAACAAATCCAAATTTTGTTTAGCACTAGTGAAATTAAGGAAAATTGTGGGTGGACCTAGTTGGCATATCACTATCACTACATTTTTTTTGAGTTATTAATTGTAGTCTAGTGATATTCATATTCTTTTGAAGTTGACATAACCACTATCTAATTTTAGTAGTTTCTTGAAATTAGGCTTATTCTTAACATCCTTTTCTAATAAATTTCTCCCTTTCAATCATCCCTTGCATATTCTAATGATATTGTTGATAAGACATGTTGCATAAGTATCTTTATTGTCTTGAAAAATATGTTTGTTGTGTGGTATTCAAAATGTTGATCTGAATGTAACAATTTTCATTGTGTTATTTTTTGGTAGCTAATTTCTTTGAAATATTGTGTTCACATAGGTGGCCATAGAAAAGTGTCAAGAAGTTCATTTCTTCCTTTTATTTATCCTTAAATATTCCAATTGGGAACTTGTCTTGTGTGGGTTTAATCTCAATTACTTTATCTTGCATTTTATGTATATTTTTAGATTATGTAAAGTCATCTACCAAAGTTTTAGATGCATATTCTTTCTCTATGTTATTTTTTGATTCAGTTTCACTAGTACTAGTTTTGTCATCTATTTTAATTTGACTATTATTATCTATTGCTTGTTTCCAATTTTTATTTAGCTTAAATTTATCCATTTTTCACAATGTAGTCTTTATGAGTTGGTTAATATCTTGGATGATAAAATTTTCTTAGACCATGGTCTTTTGGAAAGTGCTTTGATATTATAATCTTCTTTTTAGGGCTACTTCAATTGTTGTTGTGCTAAAGACTAATGATGGAAATTCTTTTTGTATAATTGTTTGCGATATTGAGAATGTTAACAATTGAACCAATGAGTCCTATTTGAGATATTTTATATCCTAGTTTCCAACTTTGACTAAACTCAATTTGTTGGGAAACTAGTTGCTCTTTTATTTGTGTCAACATTTAAAAAAACTTTAGCTTTTTATTGTTTCTTATACTTTCTACCAAGGCATAATCTGGAATTTTTGCATGATCAAAAAGTTGAGCATGTTATGTTTTTGTCAGTATATTTTGCAAGTTTACAGTGTTATGCCTATTTTTATTCATATCTAAAACTTCTTGTGTCTTTTTGAAGAATATTAATTGGCATACTGTACATATGTGTTTGGGCATATCTTAATTGTTTCTTGGAACACTTCAACTGCAAACAATTTTTTCTCTTTTTTTTGAGTTACAATTTCACTATATCCATAAGATGGAGTGATAATCATGTTGGCTAGACTTTGATTTTCTCTTACATGTGTTGCATTTTTTTGTTCATTGCTTGTAACTTTGACAGAATCAAGGTTGTCATTGTATATAGGTTGTTGCATTGATTTATATTTATTCTCACTTATCATTTTTTTTACTTTGTGAAGTGATATTAGTTGGTGTCTATTTTTTTCCTCATTATTTACTAGTGTTTATTTTATGCTTTGAATTTTTATCTTTCTTTCTTTGTATATGTTTTTTCATGTTGTAATTCATTGAATCTTGATCTCTTTTTTGTTTTTGCATATTTTACATGAGTTTGGTTTTATGTATCTTGTTTCTATTTAATGATATTAAGCTCATTTTTATCAATTTTGTTTCTTATTAGTTGTTGCACTAATTATAATTTTTTTCACATTTTATCATATTTTTAATGTTTCAAAGTGATATTCTTTGATGTGTATTTTTTTTAGTTTATTGTTTACTATTATTTGACTATTATTATCTATAGCTTTGATCTAATAGTTATTATATATTCCACATTTACTATACTTGAAGATATTTGGGTCTTTCCAAGGGATGCCCATTTTGAAGTAAAACAATTTATCCTCTACCATGCCAAAGCATAGTAAAAGAACACTATGAGAAAACAATGAAAATGTTGATTTCCTTAAAAAAAGGCTATAATGTTACTAATTTGAAAAGGGGAAAATATGTATGAATCTTTTTAGAGTTCCAACAATTTGGGATCTGAGAGCAAAAAGACTAAAGTGAGTGATTAAGGGTAAAATAATATTAAAATATGTTGAAGAAACACTAAATAAAGTGAGGTTTATCCTTAAAAATAGAAATTCATAAGAACTAAAAGGTATGATCAAGAGTAAAGATAAAAGTTCATTTTTCAATAAAGAGAATACAAAACAAAAGGGTCTAGTTTATGTGTCCCTTCTACCAATCATCAGGTTAACAAACTACACCAAGGTCATATATTCATAAGTAGTTATTGAAGATATTATAGAAGCTATTGGAAAATATTTTTAGACCATATGTGTACAAGAGAATGCATAAAACAATTGAAAGTTTTAGAATAAGAGAAATTTGATGAATTTTAGAAAAAGATGGGTGTTTTGTGGCAAGTGGAAATGAAGGGATAATTATTTGTTTCATTGTTAATTTTGTACTTGTTAGTAAATAGAATTGTCTTCACACAAAATGCTCATAGGATGACTCAAAAATATCCAAACTTGAAGAGAAAACAACACCTATAGTTGGGTCACATTGCAAGGGATTATGCAAGCATCCTCTAAATTTTATAGGGTAGATCTCCTTGGTTAGATTTACAAAGAATGAAATTAAGACTAAAGTAAGGAAATCTAAACTAGGCACCAAAAAATCTTTATTTATAGAAAGACAGGCTAGTAGCTCATACCTTTGAGAATGTGCCCATCCATTCATGCGAAGCCATTAACAAGCCATGAAAAATATCTTCTGGCTTGGAAGAGTGGCTGATATGCAAGTGTAACCACTCTAAATTAATAGTGTATGACTATTGCAAAAAGAAACACATCAATTACATATGCAAGAAGCTTCATGGGTGATATATCGAGACCAAGAAAACCATCAACAACTCCTTGTGTAGGCTAGCTCTTATTCAAATCTGATTTTCCCTTTTTTAAAAATTCACATTCCAAGAAGTCACATTTTACATCTATTTATAAACAAAATGGTTTCAGCATAGGATCACTTTCAATCAACTCAATTTCATCATCAAACATAAATACTTCAAAACCATCAGAGTGAGTGTATGATATCTACATAGAGATTTTTATTCCATCTTTCTCATAGAATGTATGAAGCCTATTTTCTAACTCATTATTCAACATATTATGACCAAGTTTAGATCAACAAAGTAGGTATGGAGGATCAAAAGTTATGGGTTTCTGAGTGTAGCACTATCAAAATAGCACTAACAGTCACAAAATGCAAATAATAGAAAATTAGTCATATTTCATGGGTCATAACTTTTAATCCCAATGTTGGCTTCAACTAATTCTTGGATATATTTTAGAATTCCTAGTCTTCTAAATCTTTGGCAAACAATTTTGTTAGATTTTTTATGGATCAAACATTATTGGCATTGGTGTGGGCTATCAAAACTATCATGACAATTCTAACATGATGACATTTCATCACCAGTAAATGCCATATGTCCAAGTCTTCTTGTAAATATTATAAAATGATATCTGTAAACTCTTAATTATAATTTTAATAAAGACTTTATGCTATAAAAGAATATGGATAAAGGAAAGTGATCGTGAACAATGATAAAAGGAAAGGAGATTTTTTTCATTCATATAATTTCCATGAATTGGTTATGAAACTGAGTAAAGCTCTTGAGAATTCTACTTAGTGGGAGAAATTTGGAAGAAAAAGGGTTCCACTTTCTTGTAAATGGCGTGCTGCATATAAGGGGAAATGTACGATGTATAGGGGGTAGCTTTTTATGGTGATCAAAGATGTCCTTTTTAATTTAGTTTTCTTTTCTAGTATTTTGCATATATTTTCAATTTCTAGTAATACTTAGAAATTGTATAGTTTTTGATTGAATGAAAGTTCCATTGTTTTGAGAATGGTGTGCTTTAAACTGATGTTGTCCTTGATCTATGTGTAGATTAATGTTGAGTTGTGGAATGATATTATATTACTAAATTCATTTGTTGTAGAGTTTGTTCCTCTTCATTTAATCTTATCTTAGTCTTTCTAAGTGCGTCTGTAGGTAGAAGAACTATGCATCTCCATTGTTGTATGTGAAAGTCTTTTCTTCTTATTTTAGTTATAGTCAATTGTCTCATATCCAAGAATAATAAGGGCAAGCTTCACTTTTTGATTAAAAGCACTTCTTAATTTAATTATTTTTATATCTAATTGGAGAACTGTACCCTATAAAATTTAGAGGGCACTTTCATAATCCCATTGCAATGTGACCCAATTGTTGGTGTTGTTTTGTCTTCAAGTTCGGTCATTTTTTAGTCATCTTGCGAGCATTTTGTGTGAAGACAAATCTATTTACTAACAAATTTTTGGAGACTCTACAGGGTAAATTGGAAATGATAGATTAGTGTTTTACTTTTCTCGGTTAAAATTATTTTTTGTATCAATAGAGATTAGCAACTCTATTATAAACTTTTACAATTTTTGTCAAAGAGTCAAGTGTTTTCAATTTTAGAATTTAAGGTACCTCCCTTGGGCTGGAGGTTGGTAGCTCTATTGAAGAAGGATACCTAGTAGCCTTCATTATAGATAAATAAATCTCAAAACATTGGATTCTGAAAAAAGATAAAGATACCTCAAAGTTATTTATCTTTATCCCATCATTCAAAGGAAACCCTATCAAAGAGGTTACCGAAGAAGTTGCAAGACAAATAGTCTTGTTAAAGTCATTTTATGGTGCCATCCTCATCAAGAAGAGACCCTAGGTGCAAGATCTTGGAAAAGAAGGAGGTGCATGTGAGAAAGAAGAAATAGGTGAAATAGAATGCAAATAGGAGTAGGAACTTGAAAAAAATCAATGGGAAGCCAAGAAGATGACAAATATCTAGGCACTTTTCTGTCCCATATGATTCCTGTCTTCACAACACCTCTAGTAGGTGTTTAAAAATAGGTCAAGATTTTGGATTGCCCATCTTTATTTCCATCTAATAGAGATTTTCAGTACATTCAAAAAAGGGAGGATGTCTCTTGTCATTATGTTTCTATGATTATGGAGAGTTGTATTCAAAAACCATTTCCTTCAATTGCTTGTCATGAGGAAAATTTGATGTTTGATTTAAAAGAAGAGTATAAAAAATATGATTTCCCTTTTATATGTCAAAGAAAAAGTGTAGAAAACATTACTTTAATAGGGAATAAATTAGAGGATGTGAACGATGAGAGTGTGCAGGGCAGCAAAAATACATTATTCTCACCTATAGAAATCATCGAGATTTCAACAAAGAGCTATGTCTAAAGAATGATAGTCCATTAAAGTTTTTATTCATAAATGATTCTTAGTTATTCAAGGAAATAATAGGAGGAATAGTTAGTGGGGTAAAAGTACAAACCTGTGTCACCCTTTTACAAAAAAAAAGGCTAACATCAAAAAAAGTGTTAGACTTCAACAATGTTAAAGTCATAAAGTTCTATTCTAAATTTTAATTTGGTGTAAACTAAGGAAATGTGTATAAAATAATAAAGTTTTTATATGTTATTTTTTCAAACATTTAAAAAATAGAAATTAGGGGTTATAGTTCCCATCATAGAAATAACTAGAAATAAATGTATTTTCATCTAAATTTGAAGAATGTTGTTGATGAAAAATGTACCTAGAACTATCAAAAAGAAATTTTCAAAAATATTGTATATTTTGTTTCTTAAAGCTATTTAAAGTTGAACTTTTCATAATTTAATAGTTTTTTTATTCCCACCATCTTTTGCCTAGTAAATCTGTGTTTACCATTACAAATGTTATATATAATTGAAGAGGACTCCCTCATCTAGAGCAATTCATCATTTAAAGAAAAATTTGTTATCATCTACTAATTTTTATATTTTTCTGAATGTGCATCATCTTCAATGTTGAAATACCTACTTGCATTATTTTTGAATTATTGTAATCGATATTGTGTCACCTATAGAAAATAATTATATTGGCATAATTCTGACTACAAGTTCTATCCATTTTTATTTTTTACTTTTTTGAAACCCTGATTTTGATGATGAAATTGGTCTTTGAAGTGTTAAGTTCTTTAGAATTGCAAAAGACATGAAAGAAAGTGCTACATTGGATCACACATAGAAATTTTTGACAGGATCCAATCTAGTCATACCAGATTGGGCCGGATCCATATGACCCAAAAGTCATCTGCACAAGGTCACATGCACGAGCACCTTTAAATAATAAAATATGTTTTTTATTTGAAATATAAATTTTTTTTTTTTAATTGTTATATTCAATTCAATAAAATAGGTTTTTTAATTTTGAAGGTAAAGTTTACTTTTAAATTGTTATATTTAATTCAATAAAATAGGTTTTTTATTTTAAAGGTGTTGGAAATTTGAATGAAAAGATCACTGATGAAGATTGATTGAAAAAGGGAGATTGTTGTTAACAAAATGTTTTTAATCATTGTTTTTTCATTGATGTCAAACCTCCTAAATGTAGGAATGACACTTTCTTATAAGATCCAAGTACTATCACTTAGTTGATTGATGAAGAGGATTTGATCAACAAGATGTAACAAGAGCACCTAAGGGAAAGGTTGAGTTATGATGTTGTAATGAAGTGCAAGGATCAGCTAATACAATGATTAAATGATGTATTGGTAACACACTCAAAAATAAAAAGGTTGGTCACACTTTAGAAACATTGGAGGAATACATTGTAACAAGGTTGACTACAAAGCTTAAACTAAGTTCATTAGTGGGTGCCGAGAAAGCTAGTTAAAGTTGAGCAAAAGAAAACTCTAGTGTGTGCTGAGAGATCTTTAGGTGCTGAGCAAAGTTCAAGTGCCGAGCAAAGTAACAAGTGTGAAGCATCAAAAAATCTTAGTTGGTGCCGAGTGAACTTCAGGTGTCGAGCATTAGTAAAAATACAGTTGGTGCCGAGTAACACAGTATGTATGTGCCGAGCACCAGTATTTCAATAGTGCTAGGCTCCTACATTATTTTAAATGATGAAGATTCACCAAATCTAAGCTGAAATAGTTGTTACCTTGAATTTTGTGAACCAATTAGAGGATAAGGATGATTAACTAGTGGCACATAATTTATGCAAACCATTTTTGGGCGAATTCAAAAGGATTATTAGGGAAGTTTCTAGAGGAAATATAATATGGGTTAGATACAATGAATCCTACCTAATCCATATGAATTGAAATTAAAGGATGAAAGAATCGAGTGGGAAAGGAACTCCAAGAATTCTATTTAAGGAGTCACAGACCAAGAAGCAAGAGTTGTTATTTCTGTTGGAGAGCCAAATTACAAAGTGAATAGAAGGGTGTCAAGCAGAAGACATCTAGGAGAAGGAAGAATAGAGCACAGAGGGTCTACTTCGATAAGTGGTTAGAAAGAGATGATTTCATTGGTACATTAGGCATGGAGATGCAAGAAGACTGAACTTGAAAGGAGGGCAATTTGTCAAGGGTTGCAGAGACTAAAAGTTGGGCAATGGTATGAGTTGAGAAGTGATCTGAGATCTGCAAGTTAAAGTGTATGTTGTAATCAGGTCAAAGATTTTCTAATACTCTCTAGCAATTGTATTAGATATGGAAATCTTATGGACTTAAATTGGCCTAACAACCATTTGTAAATCCTTTAACAGGGTGGCATTCCAAGTGAATATTCTAAAGTCCTCTAACTAGGCCCACTTCTAACAAGGTGGTTAAATCCTTTAACCAGGTCACATTTAACAGTGTGTTGTAAGCCTTTAATAGGGTAGGCCTTTCATAGGGCATCACTTCAGAAGAGTGAGAATTGAGTAGCATGTTAGTGGTGATTTTTCCCAAATTTGGTTTCCATGTAAATCATTGTGTTATGTGTTAATTTTTTCAAGTTTTATGTTGAGATGTTGATTTATCGTAACTTTCCGAATAAGAATTTTTAAAGCTTGGATGAATGAGTGGTTGAATGGGCTCACTACACTTAGTGAAAAAGTTTGAATTAAACATTTGGACCTTGAATAAATGATTCACCCCCCCCTCCCCCCCTCCAGTTATTCTAAAGCATTTCTAAAAATTGGTATCAGAGCCATCATGTAATGATCCCATCTTTTAGCAATTGACCAAGTGTGTGTGCGTTAGCCTTGTTCTACATGGTCCTGAGGGCTAATGAAGGGTTTAATGGGATCCTAGAGTGTTTTGGCCTAGTCATTTCTAGTTTGGGCCAAAATGAAGTTGATTTACTCAGTTTCAAGCATACTTACTATTTTTAGTAAGTCGGCAGGACACGGTGCAGGTCAATTTTGGTGATTGGAATTTGATACTCCTCGGTGAGAGCTTTCTGATGAGCTATCACTCGCATTATTCAGAGTCCGATTGCTAATACATTTTAATGCCTGAAGTTTTATTAAAGTAACATCTAGTTTAATTGTAAAATATTAAAGTGTTACTTTAATATTTATTTTATGGTAGTGTGTACCTAAGGGAGACATAAAGGGTATTTTAATATATATTTTATACATTACACATCTTTTATCCCACATTGCCCATATGAGTTGAGCGGACCCTTGGAAATAGAATAAAAGGAAGCATTTGTGGCTTCATTAGGCAGGTTGAATATGAGAAGAAATTGGTGTGTGAGTTGCAGCTCCGTTCTTGGCATTTGAGGATTTCTATCCTCTCTTGTAACATTCTAGACTTTATTCCCTTGGGGTTTGTCCTTCGGAATTCTTTGTTATCGGCTTCATTATCAAGTAGTTTAGTTGCATTTCCAGCTACAGGAAGATTTGGTATTTTTGCTCGTATCTTCTTCACTACTTGTCCGACGCTTATGCCACTTGGAGGGAATGATATTATGAAGGTAGTGGACTGATTGAAGGACAAAGTATTGTAGCAGCAAGTTGGTAAGCATGGGCTGGAGTATTATGTCAATACTGCTGAAGTAATTAGTGAGTTGATAAATCTGTTATGTATTTGGTTTTATGAATTTTGAAAATAACATTTTATTAGCAGCAGTTCATTTCCACTTTGCATATCATTGTAGTTTCTTTCTTTTTTATGTTGTATGATACCAATTCCATGCACGAAACACAAAAAACAATAAATGTTTGATTTTTAGAGTTATAAGGGGTTTAAAACATTAAACAGAGAAATAAGAAGTTGAATGCAAACTGTTTGACATAATTCCTTTCAGCAATTTGGTTTATTTTTTTGGGACATCCAGGGGTGCCCATTACAGTGGTATCAGAGCTATAAGTCCTGCCATCTTGTGGAGGTCTTATAGGGAATTTGGAACAAACAGATAGAGGGAAAAAGTAAGTAAAAAACATAGGCTAAGCATTTATGTTTGAGCATGCGACAGGGGTCTTATAATATTTGCGATACCAGAGCAAGACAAAATAGGATTTCAAACTTGCAAAGCAAACAGTCTAGTACATCCATACAGGTGGACATTGAATCCAACCATACAGACACAGAGGTGATATTCTTTGATCATGACAATAATATGGGTGATCGAGATGACAGGAATACGGGATTAGGTGGAGGCAGAAATGCTAGTCCAGATCAGGGGGAGGTACTGTTCAGACATTTACTAGATACATTAGAGTAGGGGCAACGTATGCAACAGGAGAAGAATAGGAAAATGGATATGATGTTGCAGCTTATGGCTAGATAGATGGGCATCAACATTGATGATTTGTATGCTGCTCCAGAGTAGAAGGTAGTTGATTCCTCAGGTGGGATCGAGACACGTATAGAGCCAGCCAGTTATGATGTTGGTGATGTGGGCATTTTGACAGAGTTTGTAGAGACATGCATGCAAAGTCAGGAGAACACATATGAAGCCTTGTCAGGAGATGATGATGTAGCAGTAGTGGAATTAGGAGAATGCAAGGGAACTATCATATCAACAACCACTTCTATGTCAGTTGAACCATCCAATGAGGAGTTTGGTAATAAGCATGCGATTGTAGATGTGTGCTCTGATGATAGTACACTTGTTATTGCTAATGAGGTGAGAAATATAGTGGTAGAGTCATATTATACTATCGATCAACAAAGTGTTAATGTTCACTCTTGGGATAGTACTATGTTCAATATGGATGCAACATTGTCTTATGAAAATCTGATGTTGATCATTCACCTGAGTGGAGTTGGGCTCAATTTTCACTATCTATAAAGATTCAGTTTTGTGTTGCAGCAGTTGGGAGGAAGAGGTTTCATAGATCTTCTATGGAGCCGCCTTCTAGTGACATCCAAACTTATACTTCATCAGCACAAGTTTTGGGAGCTAACTTGCAGGACATGTGGTTGGTCCTAATGATGTTCATTTGCAATTTGTTTAATGTCTATATGGATATCACACATTACTTCAATTGGGATCCAGGTGGAGGTTGGAGTTCATTATGTTACTTAATTGCTTGAGGACAAGCAATTTCAAGGAGGGTGGATTTGTACTGATCCCATCTTTTAGCAGTTGACCAAGTGTGTGTGTGTTAGCCTTGTTCTACATGGTCCTAAGGGCTAATGAAGGGTTTAATGGGATCCTAGAGTGTTTTGGCCTAGTCATTTCCAGTTTGGGCCAAAACGAAGTTGATTTACTCAGTTTTAGGCATACTTACTATTTTTAGTAATTCGGCAGGACATAGTGCAGGTCAATTTTGGTGATTGGAATTCGATACTCCTCGGTGAGAGCTTTCTGATGATCTATCACTCATATTATTTGGAGTTTGATTGCTAATACATTTTAATGCCTGAAGTTTTATTAAAGTAACGTCTAGTTTAATTGTAAAATATTAAAGTGTTACTTTAGTATTTATTTTATGGTAGTGTATACCCAAGGGAGACATAAGGGGTATTTTAATATATGTTTTATATATTACACATCTTTTATCCCACATTGCCCATATGAGTTGAGCGGACCCTTGGAAATAGAATAAAAGGAAGCATTTGTGGCTTCATTAGGCAGGTTGAATATGAGAAGAAATTGGTGTGTGAGTTGCAGCTCCGTTCTTGGCATTTGAGGACATCTATCCTCTCTTGTAACATTCTAGATGTCATTCCCTTGGGGTTTGGCCTTTGGAATTCTTTGTTATTGGCTCCATTATCAGGCAGTTTAGTTGCATTTTCGGCTATAGGCAGATTTGGTATTTTTGCTCGTATCTTCTGCACTACTTGTCCGATGCTTATGCCTCTTGGAGGGAATGATATTATGAAGGTAGTGGATTGATTGAAGGACAACGTATTGTAGCAGCAAGTTCGTAAGCATGGGCTGGAGTATTATGTCAATACTGCTGAAGTAATTAGTGAGTTGATAAATTTGCTATGTATTTGGTTTTATGAATTCTGAAAATAACATTTTATTAGCAGCAGTTCATTTCCACTTTGCATATCATTGTAGTTTCTTTCTTGTTTATGTTGTATGATACCAATTCCATGCATGAAACACAATAAAAAATAAATGTTTGATTTCCGGAGTTATAAGGGGTTTAAAACATTAAACAGAGAAATAAGAAGTTGAATGCAAACTGTTTGACATAATTCCTTTCAGCAATTTGGTTTAGTTTTTTTGGGACATCCAAGGGTGCCCATTACACATCAAGGTACTAGAAGCAGGAAGAACAAGATGTCCAAGAGAGAAGTTCCCAAGCTCAACAAAGACAACTTTGTTGTATGGCAGAGTCTGATGAAATTACACCTTGGATCAATAGGTGATTATGCAAAAACCTCAATTCGAACAGAACATGTAGAACCAACTAGACCTCTTAGTGCAGATGATTTGAACAAAAGGAAAGAGCACAATCAAGCAATGCTAGAGATTGCCTCTACACTTAGCTATGCTAAATATAATGAAATCAAAGATTGTGACACTGCATTCAAGATGTGGAAAGCCCTAATAGATATCTATGGAGGATATCACAATGTTCAAAGAGAAAAGAGAGAAAGCCTTAGAGGAAATTTTGATGACATGAAAATAGAGGAAGGAGAAAATGATACTCAATATTCTACTAGAATGAAAGAAGTGGTAAGTGCAATAAGAATTCTAGGTGGTCAATTGGAAAAAGAAACTGCCAACAACAAATACTTAAGAACTTTTCTCTCTATCTATGATATTAGAGTTTCATCCATTCAAGAGCTGAGGTGTGTACAAGGAAACACACTAACCTTTGAAGGAATAGTGGAAAGACTTATTGCATTTGAATTGTCAAACTTTGACAACTACAGACCTAAGAACCTTTGATTTGCTTTCAAGGCTAAGTTGACATTAAAGGACACTGAGGAGGAGACATCAAAAAAGAAGAGAAAAAAAGGAAAACATGCATCTAGTGATAGTAGCACATATGAGGAAGATGTGGAATAGTTGGAATCACTATTGGCTAGGAGATTCCATAGAGGCAAAGGTAAGTTCAAAAGGAAGCTCCCTATCATATGTTTCAATTGCAATGAAGTAGGTCATATTGGTACAAGATGCACACAAAAGAAGAACTACAAAGAAGGAAACAAGTACAAGAACAAAAGAGAAGATGATAGTAGAGATTACAAGGATAAAGGTAAAAGATGCTACGTTGTTGTAGAAGATTTTGATGAGAATGATGATGAAGTAGTCTATGTGGCTATGAAGGATGCATTAGATAAAGATGAGGATGAAGAAAAAACATTGGTAACCTATGTGAACAAGAATGACAAATGGATTAGTGAATGCTCACATCACATGATAGGATACAAAAGTAAGTTCATTATCTTTATTCAATATGATGGAAATAGTTTTAGATTTGGTAATGATGCTCCATGTCAAATCAAAGGAAAAGGCTCAATTAAACTCACAGAGAAAATTTTATGTGATAATGCATACTATGTTGAAGGATTGAACTATAACTTGTTGAGTGTATCACAGTTAGGCAATGTAAGTTACAAAGTAGATTTTGGAAACAAAATTGCCAATATCTATGACACTGATGGAAATTTGATAGGAAAAGGTGAACAAACTAGGAGTAACTTGTTTTACATTGATATGGAAGATGCAACTTGTCTTGTTGTTAGACTTGATGATGTGTGGTTATGGCATAAAAGATTGTGTCATTTTAACTTTGACAATCTGATCAACATTAGAAAAAAGAAAAAGGTCATAGCATTTCCTAAACTAAAGAAACCTAAAAACACAATGTGCAAAAAATGTCAACTAGGGAAGATGAATAAGTCTAGTTTCAAAAGAAAAACATACACTTCCAAAGAAGTATTAGAGTTAGTCCATATAGACTTATGTGGTCCAATAGAAGTGCAAAGTTACCTAGGAGACAAATACATAATGCTATTTGTAGATAACTATTCTAGGATGATGAATACTATGTTCTTGAAGGAAAAATCTGATGCATTTCAAATGTTTAAGTGGTATTTGGCTAGAGTTAAGAAGGAAATAGGAAAGAGTTTGAAATGCCTAAGATCAGATAGAGGAGGTGAGTTTATATCAAAAGAATTTGAAGTATTCTACAATGATAGAGGTATCAAAAGGAAAAAATCAGCACCGAGAACTTCACCTCAAAATGGTATTGATGAAAGAAGGAATAGGTCAGTGATAGACTGTGCAAGAACCTTGATGATGGAGAAAAAAATTTCTCTAAAGTACTAGAGAGAATCTGTAAGCACTATTGTTTACACCCTGAATAGAGTTCAAGTCAAGAAAGGTACAAATTCAACACCTTTTGAACTATGGTATGGTCACTCACCTATTGTAAAACATTTCAAAGTCTTTGGTTGTAAATGTCATATTCTTAAAGACACTAGAAATGGAAAGTTTGATGCAAAGAGTGATGAAGGCATATTCCTTGGATACTCCACTAGAATTAAGGAATATACATGTTTGAATACTAACACTAACAATATTGTGGAGAGTGCAAATATAAATTTTGATGAGCATGCAAAAGTCTGAGTTGATGAGTCCAAGAAACCAAAAGATTATAGATCCTTTGTACACTTCTATGAAGGAGTGATTTTTGAAGACAACGTTGCAAATCATGTTGGGAATCAACAAAAAATTTCAATATCAACTGAGTCACAGCTAATGAATGCCAAGCTGCATTCAGAAGCCAAGTTACAGAATGTGGGAAATGCACATTTTGATTCTAAAAATAGTATACCTGAAAGAGATGATGAAATACCAGATGAAGAAGAACAAAATGACTCTAAAGCTAAAGGATCAAACATGGAAAGAAGGTTAGAACCAAGGTTAGCTAAGTATGTAAGAAGACATCACCTTACAGATCAAATCATTGGTGACAAGGATGCAACACCAATGACAAGAAATAAACTAAGAAATGAATCATGTCTACTAAGAAAGGTTGAACCTAAAATAGTGAAAGATGCACTACAAGATGATGATTGGTATAAAGCTATGGAAGAGGAGATAGATCAAATTGAGAAGAAAAAAACTTGGACCCTAGTTCCTAGACTAACTGATAAGAATGTAAGTGGTACCGAATGGGTGTTTAGAAACAAACTTGATGAGAATGGTGAGATAACTAGGAACAAGGGCAGACTAGTTTGTAAAGGCTATGCACAAGAAGAAGGACTAGATTATGAGGAAACATTTGACCTTGTTGCAAGGATGGAAGGAGTAAGAACATTGCTTGCATATGTTTCTTACAAAGGTTTCAAAGTCTACCAAATGGATGTGAGGTCTACTTTTCTAAATGGTATACTAGAAGAGGAAGTCTACATTGAACAACTAGAAGGATCTATTGATGACAAGAAAAAGGACATGGTTTGCAAACTGCACAAAGAACTTTATGGTTTGAAGCAAGCACGTAGAGCATGGTATGAGAGACTGGACAAATATCTTGTGAAGATTGGATTAGAGAGAACAGATGACAACAAGAACCTATATATCAAAGCTAAAAAAGGTAAATATATTTTGATATCGGAAATTTTTGTTGATGATATAATATTTGGAGGAAAAGACACTCTATGCAAAGATTTTTCTAATCAAATGGAGCATGATTTTGAGATGTCAATGTTTGGACAAATCAAATTCTTTGTTGTATTACAAGTACATCAATTAAATCATGGCATATTTTTGACCCAATAAAAATACATCAAGGAGATACTCAAGACATTTGGACTGTTGGACTCAAAACCAGTTAGCAAACCAATGGCAATAGGACATAAGTTATCAAAGAATGATGAGTCAGCTGAAGTGAATTAGACAACATATATATCAATGATTGGAAAGTTGCAATATGTTGTACATAGTATACCAGACATTGCATTAGCTATTGGAATAGTGGCAAGATTTTTTGAAAATCTAAGAGAAAATCATCTGATGGAAATAGAGAATACTAAGGTATCTAAAAGGAACTGATGACTTTGGATTATACTACAAGAGGACTAAAAAGTTTGAGCTAAGAGCCTACACTGATGCAAATTGGGGAGCTAATATTGATGATAGAAAAAGAACCAGTGGATGAGCACTTTTCTTGGGGAAAAGATTGATTATGTGGACCAGCAAAAAGCAAAGTTGTACCTCACAGTCTACTGCAGAAGCTAAATATGTTGCAGCTACTATTAATCGAGCACCAATATTGTATGTATCAAACATTTGTTTCAAGGTATGAAGGAAGAGGTGAATGAGACTATGATACTTTATTGTGATAATAAAAGTGTTATCAACATATCAAAGAACCCAGTGATTCATGCCAAAACCAAACACATTGCAATCAAGTATCACTATGTAAGAGAATTGGTGGAAGACAAACAAGTGAAGATGGAATATGTTAGTTCAATGGAACATATTGCTGACATCTTCACAAAAGCACTACCTAAAGATGCTTTTGAGTATCTTAGAAGTAAATTAGGGTTTATACCCCTAACCAAGGCTACTTGAGGTAAAAGAAAGATTTCCCTACATCAAATGAGTTGATTGTTGAGATATTACACATTGATGTAGAGGATGTTTACTTTAGGATTCATGTGTGAAGTAATCAAAGTGTAGAAGTTACAAATCAGTCACAAGCAAAGTGAGAGAGGGAGAAATTGAAAGAACCTACAAATGCTACACTTGCATATCAAGATGCTGAAATAATATGTCTTTGGCATTGTTGTCAAAGACAGAGAAACTATAATAAGGAAGAAAATAAAAGAAAGAGGATATAGAAGCTAAGAGGGAGAAGTAGAAATGAAGCAATCAGGAGAATAGATTAGATCAGGGAGATGTGAAAACTAATGGTGACACAATTTACTTTTTGGCATTTGACTTACTATTCTAACCTAGTTAGTATTTGGTTGAACAGTTTAGTTTGATGGTTGATCAATTTAGTTTTCCATCAATGCCAAAGAGGGAGATTGTTGGAAATCTGATTGAAAAGATCATTGATGAAGAAGATTGATTGAAAGAGGAAGATTGTTGTTAACATAATGTTTTTCAATCATTTTTTTGTCATTGATGTCAAACCTACTATATGTAGGAATGAAACTTGCTTATAAGATCCAAGTACAATCACTTAGTTGATTGATGAAGAGGATTTGATCAACAAGATGTAACAAGAGCACCTAAGGGAAAGGTTCAGTTATGATGTTGTAATGAAGTACAAAGATCAACTAAGACAATGATTAAATGATGTATTGGTAACATGCTCAAAGATACAGAGGTTGGTCACACTTTAGAAACATTGGAGGAATAAGTTGTAACAAGGTTGACTACAAAGCTTAAACTAAGTTCATTAGTTGGTGCCAAGCAAGCTAGCTAAATCCTATAAAAAAATTAGTTGGAGCTGAGAAAAATAAAAATCTAGTGTGTGCCAAGAGATCTTCAGGTGCCAAGCAAATTTCAAGTGCTGAGAAAAGTAACAGGTGCTATGCATCAGAAAATCTTAGTTGGTGCCGAGTGAACTTCAGATGTCGAGCATTAGTAAAAAAATAGTTGGTGCCAAGTAACACATGTGTTGAGCACTAGTATATCAATAGTGCCAAGATACTACATTATTATAAATCATGAAGATTTTTCAAATCTAAGTTGACATAGTTGTTACCTTGAATTTTGTGACCAAGTTGGTTGCATAGAATTTCATGCAAACCATTTTTGGGCAAATTCAAAAGGATTATTCAAGAAGTTTCTAGAGGAAACATAATATGGGCTAGATACAATGAATCCTACCTAATCCATACAAATTGAAATTAAAGGATGAAAGAATTGAGTAGGAAAGGAACTCCAAGACTTCTATTTAAGGAGTCACAGACCAAGAACCAAGAGTTGCTATTGCTGCTAGAGTGTTAGATTGCATAGTGATTAGAAGGGTGTCAAGGAGAAGACATCTAGGAGAAGGAAGAATAGAGATGATTAGAAGGGTGTGAAGGAAAAGACATCTAGGAGAAGGAAGAATAGAGAGGGTCTACTTTGACAAGTGGTCAGAAAGAGATGATTACACTGGTACATTGAGAATGGAGACTCAAGAAGATTGAGCTTCAAAGGAGGGCAAGCTATCAAGGGTTGCAGAGGCTAAAAACCAAGCAATGGTATGAGCTGAGAAGTGATCTGAGATCTGTAAGTTAAGTTTTATGTTGTAATTAGGTCCAATATTTTCTAATACTCTCTAGAAATTGTATTAGATATGGAAATCTTATGGACTTAGGTTGGCCTAACAACCATTTGTGAATCCTTTAGCAGGGTGGCATTCCAAGTGAATGTTCTAAAGTCTCTAACCAAGCCCACTTCTAATAGGGTGGTTAAATCCTTTAACTAGGTCACATTTAACAGTGTGTTGTAAGCCTTTAACAAGGTAGACCTTTCACAGGGCATCACTTTAGAAGAGTGACAATTGAGTAGCATGTTACTGGTGGTTTTTCCCAAATTGGGTTTCCATGTAAATAACTATGTTATGTGTTGATCTTTTCATGTCTTATGCTTGCATTTTGATTTACAGTAACTTGCTGAATAAGACTGTTTTAAGCTTGGATGAATGAATGGTTGAATGAGCTCACTACACTTAATGAAATTTTTTGAATTGGACATTTGGACTTTGAATAACTAGTTCATCCCCCCACTCCACCGCCCCCGCCACCCCCCCCCCCCACCTCTTAGTTATTCTAAAGCATTTCTAGCAAATGGTAAGGTTTTATTTTTCTAATGTGAGGCCTCACTTGAACCGTCATAGTGTAGATGACATATTTTCATTATGATACTTCTAAATCTATGTTTTGATACCTTTTGAAACTATAGGGTTATGTCATTCTAATATCTGCATTTTGCTGATCCACTCTTATGTCTACATATTAGGACCTAATTGATATATTTAATGATTTCATTTCATGCTCCAAACTATTTTAATTTTTTTAATGGAAACTGAATTGTAGAAATGCTTGAAATGTCAAATTGCAATGGTCAAGTAGAAAATTAGTGCCAAAGGATAGATTTAGATATGCAAATGAACCCAACTCAAATGCTTTGTAACTTAATAGTCATGAATTTAATATTTCATCGCTACAATAGAACATAGATTATGAAGTTGTTCAAAATGTTAATCTAATCATGTCACTTAAGAGTCAATATTGATATGCAAGGATTGGTAGTTTAATGTTTTGAATGTCTCATAAGAAAATTATTAGAAAAGAAAAAATTAATTGGAAATGATGAAATATGCAAGCCTAGTGTTGAATGAGAAAGTGATTTACTACACTTATTTATATATTGTTTATATGATTTTCTTGGACTATTGATGCATGAGTTTAGTGTGCAAGAATTTGACCATGGGATTTAATAGGGGACCAAGGCTCAAACACAAGTGAAACATGACATGAACAAGGTTGGATCTGTGGAAGGATTCATACCTTCTTTTAATGTTTTTTATTTTTTAATTTGAATGGTATGTGGGTAATAGTGGAATGCATGGAGGAAGGGTCATTTTAAATGTCATATGTTGTGTTTGTGTCACTTGACACTTATTTTTTCCACATGAAAATGACTTGGCATTTAGGATTTTGGGAAAGTAACCTAACCTAAACATAACCCTAGCATAGTACACAAGTTAACCTCACATTGAAAAGTGTTAGGATAAGTCCCTATCCATTAAAATTCGAATTCCAACTTTCCATTAACTTTTTGGGATCAAGAAGTGGTCCTAGGGGGTCACCATGGTGAAAAATAAGTGCCCACATGATAATAGTATGGGTTGGGGGTCTAAATCTAACTCTTAGTAGATCTAGATGACCATGGGCAACCTCCAAACAAGTCACTTTCAAAGAAATTCGAAAATTGGAGTGTCACATGATTTCTTCCACTCTATTAGTTGGTCAAGGCTACAATTTTAGAAGGGGACAAGGGTGCAAGAAAAGTCATCTCATGTTATGACCATTTTTAGTTAGTGGGGGTTTTGGGGATCCTTTTTAGAGGATTGGGGATGAAACTAGTGGGTTTTCTACCCACTCTCTAACTTTAAATACACTTAGGGTTTGGAAGCTAGGAGGGAGCTCTTTGACAACCTTTCTTTTCCATTTTGCAAAGGGATTTAAGGTTTCTATTCTTACCATGTAGTTAGTTTGGTTCCGTTTTGAAATTGAATCTTCGTATTGCATTCATGAGTATGTAGCTAAGGGGAATGCCATTGTAAGAAGAAATATGTGATATCATCTTGTATCATGTTGTGTTGTATTTTGCTGTGATCAGAATGGAGATTGGTTTTTCAATGTCCTCTTGTTTTATTTTTGTTGAGTTCCATGATTTGTGCATGAGTGTTGTTATGGGTGTGACAGCTTCACTCACCCTTTGGAAAGGAAAGAGAAGTCTAGGGTGAAGTGCCCAATTGGGCTTGAAAGTGTATTTGAGAACCTTGGAGTATGAGCTCCATTGTATACCATAATCATTCATATATTTCTAGGGGTGATAAGGGAAGTATGGTGCAGAGAGAAAATTTATGGAGTATGTGTTCCAAGGAGGTTACAATTGATGGTAGTGGGTTTGGAGGATGATTTGAGAAAGCCCCAAAAGGGCATGAAATTTGTTGATTTGTGATAGCCCCGAAAGGGAATGAAAATTGTTTATTGCAGATATTGTTTGATATGGAAAATCTCCATTTTCAAAGCACACTTTCTCCCTATGTTTATGATTACATTGGTGAACCATTATGTTTTATCCTTGCGATGGGATATTTCAAGCTTGAGATGTAATGTATATGTTTTTTCTGCAAGTTGTATGTAAATCCCAGTTTGAGCCTTTTTCCACTAGAGCGGGGGTGGTATCCTTGGAGTCCTATGGTTGGGTGGAAAGCATCCATGGATTTTGAGTTCATGGGAGGAATGGAATCAATCTTGGAATGGTCACCTTGTAGACGTGCTTGAAGGAGGAAGCTTGTCTTTGTGCATTGTGCATGCTATGGAGGATCTCTCTCCACTTTTTTAAATATTGTTGCAAGGAAGGGATGTGTTAGATCGTAATGCATTTGAAAGGAGGTATTCTTTCTCTATGTTGTAGAATGTTACATTATAAGGATGAAGCCTTCAATTTTGTAATTTGTGTATTGTATTGAAAAAGTGGAGTCTTCATTTTAGGTCCAGTTTTGTGAGAGACGCATCCATGAAATAAATGAAGATATCTGGATAATGTTCCTATGTAATTTTATTGGAAGATTCAAGGACATGTATAGGAAAACTATTTGCCTAAAATAATATAGGAAAACTACACCAACCAAAGTACTTTGGCTGGCCTCATGTTATGCATCTTTAGTCCCCATAGAAACATAAGTCACAATATATCATTTTCTTGTAATTAATAGCTTTTTAGGAACTACTCTTCCCTCTTTTCAAGAGTAATAAATATTCTACTTTCCTATCAATAATTTAACAAAAAGGGAATTTCATGCCAAAGAAGTGGGAAATGTAGGAGGTAAAAGGTTAATAGTAATAGAGCATTATCAGGACTCATCATTCCCCCCAACCAAGGGATTTGCTTGTCCTCATGCAAACAATATATACAAACTAGGTGGAATATTGTTGTCTGGGTTCTCAATGGACTCTTTTGGAACAATAGTTGTACTGATAACATTGTCCTATAGTAATACCCTGGATATGAGTTGTTGAAGCTCTAGCTGAAGTTGCATGAAAGTGTGTAGAAATTCATTGATAGTAACCATAGAAGTGCTCAATATTACTATTGTTAGTGGAATGGGATTAAGAGGAAGACTATAAGTACCTGATAGGTCCTTTTAAGGCATGTCAAAGACAATCAAAGACTATGATGTCATGGCCTTATCAAGTTCTAGGTGATAGGAACTCTCTATATTTTCTATAGCATCTCCCAGAACGGGTTCTTTTTTACGTGTTTTAGAATTATCTTCCACATTTTTCTTTAAATGATCCTCATCCTATCCATAGGCCCTCTAGATAGTATTTTGTACTATATCATCTTGCCATACAACATTACATTCAAGTTCATTTCCTACATCAAATGTTTGTTGAATCGTGTCTTCTTGATCAAGATTATTCTTTGGAGATTATGTAGCTTTATCAAAACTCATTTGTTCTATAGGTTCACATTTAGGTTCCTTATTAGTTTGAATTTCCAGGATTTCTCCCACCTTATTTGTATTGGGATTTTCCAATTCATCCGGAGGGTCACACTAGTCTGCAATAGTATCACCTTTGTTAGAATTATCTTCTTCGTTAGCAGGGTTTGGAAGACTTTCTATGGATGGTGCATTCCTCTATTTCTTCATGTGTCTGGTTTGATGGTGGTATTCCCTACCCACTTTCTCCTTTTGTTTCCTATTAGAGCTATTGGTGAAGACCTCAATTTCAGCATCTATAGCAACTTGAGCAGCATTGACTAGATTATCTAGATGACTAGCAGATCGTGGAGGATTATGGTGTACTGAAGAGGAGCTAGGTGTTTTTGTAGTGGAGGAAGTGTGGATGGCTCTTTTGGGTGTTTACAAGGGCTCACCAGCAAGATTTTTCTTTGGGTTGTGGCTTGGAGAGGGTTGTTCCATAATCATAGTTTCAACTTCTTCTGGCTAGGGTTGAAGGGCATTATAAGCAGGTTGTATAAATGTATCCCATGCTATGGGGGTTTCCTAAAGCTAAAGACCATGCATGACCAGTAGCTTAATAAGACCATGATGTGCTAATGAATTTGATGCAGGAGCATCCAGAGGTATAAGGGTAATCCTGTGTCACCCAAAAAAAATGTACTTAGACTTAGTTTTTGTTTCATGTCTTTTCATTTTTGGATACCCATTTGGGTCAAATAAAGGTTCCAACTCTCATAGTTCAACTATCAGTGTGCTAGAAAATCCTAAAAAAATAGGAGCATGCAATTTGGCCATCATTTTGGTGACCTAGAATGTGTGAATTGGCCAGATGAATGTAATTGTGATTTAGAGCATTCCAAAAAAAGAATCAGGTCAAAAGGCCCCATAGTTTGAAAGTTATTACAGTTTTTCAAGTTTTGGAGACCTCTTAAGAATGCTTCAAAGTCAGGTTAGGGGCATTAAATGACCTCAAAAAGGGCCAAAAAATGGGGGATAAGCAAAGCTCGCCCATAGGGCTATAGAGTGCTTTGAGAGCTTTTTGAAAATGTAAATGATTTGTCAATCAGAGCTACGGTTCAAAAGTTATGCCTCCCGGAAGTTCGATTACCGTTTTTGGATTCTTCTAGATTTGCATCGACTTCTAATGCAGCTTCTGGAACCTTCTATTTGGTTGGTGGATGCCTACTAGCACTTTCTAGAATGTACTCCTAGTCCTTAACCCTTCGGGGTCTATTTAAGGAGATTTATGGCATTGTAAAAGGCAATTGGGAGTGGAGTTTGAGAAGAGGTACTGAAAGGAGAAATTATCTCTAGATTTATGCTATTGTAAGCCCTTAGGGCATGTCTTGAAGTTTATTTTCTCTGTACTATTTGTACTAGCTTATTTTCTCAGTTAATATAATTTTCCTTTTCTATTGTGTCCATTTGGTTCTTGGCTTGTGTCCCCATCAAGTGGTATCAGAGCTAGTTTTCCTGAGTGTGTAGAAAAAGCGCCAACTGTGAGGCAGTTTGCACCAAGACTATGTGGTTGTGGGTTCAAGTTAGAAGATGCCTCCATGAAGAGAGCATGGTGGAAGGGCCAAAGCTATTAATCCTGAGGAGGTTAGAGCTCTCCAAAGGCAAGTACAAGCATTGCAGGAGGAGCTCCATAGAGGAGCAAATGTTGCTGCTGGTGACGACAGTGAGGATGAAAATGAAGAAGAAGTTATGGGACCAAAAGGGCAATTTGACAGGGAAGTTCTGAATCATGTAGAGGAAAAGCTTTTTAGGGCCATTACTAAGTTTGGGAAAAGACCCACAATTGAAGTGGGTGTATTTTCAGGAAATCTAAAACTTGATGAGTTGATCAATTAGATCAATGAACTGGAAGAATACTTCGAGTATGAGGATATCAAGGACCTAGATAGGGTTAAGTTTGCAAAGGCCAAAATGAAAGGCCATGCCAAAATCTGGTGGCAAGAGGTTCAATTGGAAAGAAATAGAAGAGGAAAGGAGAAGATCACAAGATGGGATTGCATGGTGGACAAATTGAAGAAGCAGTTCATTCCTGTGGACTACGAGCTTGATTTGTTTTAAAAGATGCATGGGTTAAAGCAAGCAGGAAGATCAATCCAAGAATATACAGAGGAGTTTTACCGACTCTTGATTAGAGTGGGGCATGCAGAAGCAAATAAGGAGAAGGTTTCTTGTTATATCAGTGGGTTGCGACCTAGCATCCAGGAGGAATTAAGTCTAGTAAGAATGACTAGCATTGAAGAGGCATACCAGTTTGCCCTACGAGTTGAAGAGAAGCTGAATAAAAGTTTTGAAGGAAGACAAAGAGGGCACGGTCAAGGAGGAAGGGGAAGCGGTAGAACATCTGGAGGCCACAATGAAACCCAAAAGAAAAATGAAGATGAGGGTACTAGCAGGAACCAGAGGAATGAGGGTTTCAACCGCTCCCATGATCAAGACTTTGGAAATCAAATAGGAAGAGGTAGAGGACGTGGAAAAGGAAGAGGAGGCTTCTGTGGTACCTGTTTCAATTACAATGAAGAATTTCATCGTGCCTTTGAATCCCCTCAATGACAAGGAAGGACAGATACGAGATCTGAGGGCCAAGCTAGGGTTGCTCATGTGGATGAGGATGCACAATCATCACATTCAGAGGATGCAGAAAGAGGAGAGACCTTGGTAAATGAAAGAGTCCTACTAAGTGGTGAGATTGAACCAGGACAACGGAGGAGTTTGTTCCATACCAAATGCAAGTGTGAGGATGAATGTTGTGACGTGATCATTGATGGTGGTAGCACTGATAACTTGGTATCAGAAGAGATGGTCTTTAAGCTGAAGCTCAAGAGGGAGAAACATCCCCAGCCCTATCGGATTGCTTGGGTAAAAGATGATCATAAGGTCTTGGTAAGTGAACAATGTTTAGTGAAATTCAAAATTGGGAGTTACCATGATGAAGTTCTTTGTGATGTTATTTCGATGGATGTGTGCCATCTATTGTTGGGTAGACCATGGCAGTTTGATAGACATGCAGTACATGATGGACATGCAAACACATACTCTCTGACAAAGGATGGAGTTCACCACAAATTGAAGGCCATGAAAAAGGAAGGTGAAAAGGTATGTAGAAGTTCTAGGATTTGTGTTTTTGATGAAAGGAAATTTTTAGATGGCATGAAACATCAGCATATGTGCTATGCTTTGATTCCTAGGAAAGATAAAGAAGGTAGTAGTGAAATGCCACTTGAAGTTTCAGATTTACTAGGGGAGTTTGGAGATATTATCTCTGATAATGTTCCAAATGGATTGCCACCAGTAAGGCAAATTAGTCATCAAATAGATCTGATTCCAAGAGCTAGTTTTCCTAACAAGGCTGCTCACAAGATGACTCCTACTGAAACAAAGGAGCTAAATAGACAGGTTCAGGAGTTGTTGAGGAAGGGCTTGATTCGAGAGAGCCTGAGTCCATGTGCAATACCTACAGTACTCACACAAAAGAAGGATAAAGAGTGGAGGATGTGTACATATTCTCGAGCTATAAATAGGATCACCATCAAGTACCGGTTTCCTTTGCCAAGGATGGATGATATTATGGACTGCTTGAGTGGAGCTCAGTACTTCACAAAGATAGATCTGAAGAGTGGTTATCACCAGATACGGATTCGAGAAGGAGATGAGTGGAAAACAGCCTTCAAGACCAAGGAGGGTCTTTATGAGTGGTTAGTCATGCCCTTTGGATTGACGAATGCCCCAAGCACCTTCATGCGGCTCATGAATGAGGTACTTAAGAAGTTCTTGGGAAAATTTGTTATTGTTTATTTGGATGATATTTTAATTTTCAGCAAGACTTTGGAAGAACATTTAATGCATATTCGTAGTGTCCTTGAAAGGCTAAGGGAAGAGAAATTGTTAATTAATATGAAGAAGTGTAACTTTGCAAAAAGGGAGTTAGTCTATTTGGGGTTTGTTATATCACCCGAAGGTCTCAAAATGGATCCATAGAAGGTAGAAGCCATTTTGGAATGGCCTACTCCAAGGTCTGCTACTGAGGTAAGATCATTTCATGGTCTGGTTAGTTTCTACAGGAAGTTTATTAAGAATTTCAGTGGCATATGTTCACCCCTAACTGATACAATAAGAGGGGATAGAAAAGAGTTCAAATGGACTGCAGTAGCTGCGAGAAGTTTTGAATTGCTGAAGAAGAAGGTAACAGAACAACTTGTGTTGGCACTTCTAGATTTTAGAAAGGTTTTCCAGGTGGATTGTGATGCTAGTGGCAGTGCTATTGGGGCTGTATTAAGCCAAGAAGGTAAGCCTATTGCATATTTTAGTGAAAAATTGAATGATGCAAAGAAGAAGTATTCTGTTTATGATCAAGAGTTCTATGCAATAGTTTAGGCCTTAAAGAAATGGGTGCATTATTTATTGCCAAAGAAATTTGTTTTGTATACTGATCATCAGGCATTACAGTACCTAAATAGCCAAGGTAAATTGAATCAGAGGCATATGAAGTGGGTAGATTTCTTGCAGAGCTATACATTTGTGTTGAAGCATAGAAGTGGAAAATCTAACAAGGTTGCAGATGCACTAAGTAGGAGATAGTTGTTGCTTATAGTAATGCAGGTTGAAGTAGTTGGGTTTGATGAACTCAAGAAATTGTACTCCAAGGATCCTGATTTTGTTGAAGCATGGAAAGCTTGTAAAGAGCCTGTTGCTGTAGATAGAACCAAGTGGTTAGACTATTTTATTCAGGATGGCATGTTGTTCAAGGGTAGTCAATTGTGCATTCCAAGGAGTTCCATGAGGGAAAATTTGATTAAGGAGAAACATAGTGGAGGGATGGCAGGATATTTTGGTTGAGATAAGACCATTTCCATTCTTAGAGAACATTATTTTTAGCCTCAAATTTCACAGGATGTTAAGAAGTTTGTACAGAGTTGCCAGGTTTGTCAAGCTGCCAAGGGGTTTAGTCACAATACTAGCCTATATCAGCCATTGCCTGTTCCATCAAGGCCATGGGAGGACATAAGTATGGATTTTGTTCTTGGATTGCCAAGGACACAAAGGGGTAATGACTCAATATTCGTGGTGGTTGATAGGTTCTCCAAAATGGCACATTTCATTCCATGCCACAAAACTCATGATGCTGTCCATATTGTAGACTTGTTTTTCAAAGAGGTGGTAAGACTACATGGTCTTCCAAGGAGCATAGTTTCTGATAGAGATACTAAATTTGTGGGGTATTTCTGGAGGACATTGTGGAAAAAGTTGAGAATAGACTTGAAATTCAATTCCACACATCACCCACAAATTGATGGCCAAATAGAAGTGGTAAACAGAAGTCTGGACAATTTGCTGAGATGTTTAGTTGGGGATAAGCCCAAGGGATGGGATTTGATTCTACCATAGGTAGAGTTTGCTTATAATAACTCTATAAATAGGATTACTGGAAAATCACCATTCCAAATTGTATATGGGAATAGCCCAAGGACTGCACCAGAATTGAGGAAGATAGAACAAGGGGAGAGGACAAGTGTTGAAGTTGAGGAATTTGCTGAACATATCAAGCGTCTACATGAGGAGGTTCAAGCACACATTACCAAAATGAATCAAGAGTATAAAGCCAGGGCAGATATAAGGAGAAGACATAAGGAATTCCAAGTAGGAGATTTAGTCATGGTGCACTTACGAAAAAAAAGATTTCCAGCCGGTACTTACAACAAGCTGAAAATGATGAAATTTGGCCCCTGCAAAATTTTGAAGAAACATGACTCAGGAAATGCATATGAAGTGGAGCTGCCAGATGGTATTCACATTTCTCCCATTTTAACCATTGTAGATTTAATAGAGTATCATGATGATGGTATAGATGAGGAGCTGGTGTTAGAGCCATGTCCAATTCCTGCTTCTAAGAAGGAGGAGATAGAAGACATTCTAGATCATCGTGTGGGTGGGAATACCATAAACAGGCAGTATGAAGAGTATTTGGTCAAATGGAAAGAATGACCAATCGAGGACTCAACTTGGATTTTAGCAGCTGAGGTTTCCCATTTGGGATTTCCTCTACCATCTATAAAGTGACAGGGTCACTTTTCAATCTATCCTGGGTGTCTGATGCAGGAGCATCCAGAGGTATAAGGGCAATCCTGTGTCACCCAAAAAAAGGTATTTAGAATTAGTTTCTGTTTCATGTCTTTTCATTTTTGGATACCCATTTGGGTCAAATAAAGGTTCCAACTCTCACAGTTCAACTATCAGTGTGCTAAAAAATCCTAAAAAAATAGGAGCATGCAATTTGGCCATCATTTTGGTGACCTAGAAGGTGTGAATTGGCCAGATGAGCGTAATTGTGATTTAGAGCATTCCAGAAAAAGAATCAGGTCAAAAGGCCCCACGGTTTGAAAGTTATTGCAATTTTTTGAGTTTTGGAGACCTCCTAAGAATGCTTCAAAGTCAGGTTAGGGGCATTAAATGACCTTGAAAAGGGCCAAAAAATGGGGGATGAGAAAAGCTCGTCCATAGAGCTATAGAGCGCTTTGAGAGCTTTCCAAAAATGTAAACGGTTCGTCAATCGGAGCTATGGTTCAAAAGTTATGCCTCCCGAAAGTTCGGTTACCATTTTTGGATTCTTCTAGATTTGCACTGACTTCTAACGCAGCTTCTGGAACCTTCTATTTGGTTGGTGGATGCCTACTAGCACTTTCTAGAATGTACTCCTAGTCCTTAACCCTCTAGGGTCTATTTAAGGAGATTTCTTGCATTGTAAAAGGCAATTGGGAGTGGAGTTTGAGAAGAGGTACTGAAAGGAGAAATTATCTCCAGATTTATGCTATTGTAAGCCCTTAGGGCATGTCTTGAAGTTTATTTTCTCTGTACTATTTGTACTAGCTTATTTTCTCAGTTAATGTAATTTCCCTTTTCTGTTGTGTCCATTCAGTTCTTGGCTTGTGTCCCCATCAGAATTCTCATGACCTTCCCTAAATTGAGTGCAAGCTCTTTACAAACAATGGTACAAGTAATAAGGAAGATTAATAAGTTTCCCTAGCCTTAAATGAAGCATGATCTGTAAATGATGTGCATGAACAAAATTGAAGCAACCCTCACAAGTGATATATTGACCTATAAATAGGGTTATTGCATCCCATGGCAAAGGAAGGGTTTTGTGTCGAGCTCCTTATCCCTTGACAACCTTCATGGACTCATTGCACTATAGGAAATTGGTTCTGCCAATTTTCAATTCTATAACCCCTGTACTGGTAGTAGGAAAATAAAATTCACCAATTTGGTGAAGATTTATTACAGCGGCCACCATCTACACTATTACAAGAAAGGTAATGCCCCGTATTATCATAGAGTCTTGAACAAAGTCATGGGAACATTCTTCAACAATGACAAGGTCATAATCCTACAACTGACAAAAGAAACGATGCCATCTTGCATGACAAAAAATCTTATAAGCTTCACCATTTTCCAGTAACTTGTCCATGGAGTCTGGTTCAAACTATTTTCGTTTCCCACTCATGACAACAGAAAGTTGTTAAAAATAGGATATGAACAGAGAGAAATGGAGGGTTTATTTTTATAGATGAAAATGAGGAAAATAAGGGTGATAAAACTCACACTTGTGCAATGGAGTCATAAATGGAAAGTGGCAGGGACGGTGGTGCAGGAGCACCTAGGTAGGCTAAGTGTGAAACCTAGGTATTTCTTTATTTTTGGCTTGTAGTGATGCTAGCCACATCACTATTCTAATAATAGGTCCTATGTGGTCCTTAGGTGTGTTTAGGAGACTTGGCAAGACCCAAAGTGACCAAGTTGCTAGAAGTTGCCGACTATTGTCAACTAGGTGACTTAGGTCCGAAAAAGGCTAAAATGGTCTAGAAAGGTTCCAATGGCTTTGAATTGTTTATTTGAAGTCATTTTATGCATATTATATGCCTACTTTGTTTTGTGCCAAATTTGGAGGTCTAACTCCATGTAGAACAAAAGTTGCTGAAATGTTGTCATGTTGTCATGACAACATTTTCTTGCAAAAAGCAACTTTTTGGCATTTGTGTGTTTAGAACGTCCTAACTATTTAGAACAGTTATGGAACTGATGGAGGAGCCTGTAAAAACGTGAGGACAACCATTTTCAGGGGGTTGGACAAGTTGGTTTTGCATTTTGTACGAATTGAGCAAGTATTTTGTGGCCGGTTTTATGCATTTGAAGGCATTTTTAATAGAGGAGGATTGAATGGACTGATTTTTGTGTTGGAAAAGTTTTGAAATAATTTTTTTAATCTTTTTGTAGTGTTGGTTTGATCATTTTAATTCGTTTTCATTAGTGTAGAAAAATCTTTTTGTTCTTGGCAAGTTGCTGATCTGAACAGGGCTGCACTTAGAAAATGGGATCTTAGGGCCACTTCCCACCATTGGAAACCTCTGGTATTTTGGTATTTGGAACTAGGATCCATGTACATTATGTATCAAGAAGGAGGGCCCTTGAAAGCATTAGAAAGCATTTTTAAGGTGATGCCCTAGGCAAGCCAAATGCAACTTGGCTAGGAATCACAGTTGGAAAATGAGTTATGGAGAGGATTGAGTGTACAAATACCTTAATCTGGCTACACAGAGAGTAATGAGAAGGTCTAACCTTGCTCTAGTCCAAAGGAGAGGTCTTGGAAAGGTATCTAAGGTGGTTTTCCATCACAACAGCGATAAAGCACTTGAAATCCTCATTTTTGGCCTAAAACTGTACTTTCATTGTACGGAAAGTTTGGAGGGTAGAAAATTATAGAATCTTGAAGTATTCTAAAAAGGGTATCCAAAAATATAATTTTTTTGTAGGGTTGTTAAGAAGTTTTTCAAGAAATCTTGTTTCCAGCTATTTAGGAGGGTTAATTCCTAGTAGCCTTTTTGGAGCAATTTGGTGTATCTTCCCTAGTAGATTGAATGCACCTATGAAATCAGCATTTTTTAGGGTCATGGATGTTAGAAGGAGTCTAAAAAAACCCTAGATGAAGAACTGGTACCCTTGGAGCTATAGATGGACTTGAGGGTTAATAGCGGACTGGAGCCGGCTAGTAAGAAATTTGATGTTACTTTGTTGGTGTACCCCCAACTGAAGGATTAGGATCTCTTGAGCAAGGTCCTAGTAATTATAGGGTGTGAAGAAGCCCTAGTGGGTCTAGTGAATGACCTAAGGTAGCCCTCAGAGAGAGCTTGGGGTGTTACATCAGACGGAAATGATTAATGGGAGTGGAAATGTAGAGGTATGACACCTCCCAAATTTGGCATGAAAACATCCCGATTTCACTAAAATTAGAGATAAGAAATAGAAAATAAAGTACAACAAAAAGGAGGGTAAGAAAAATTCCCTTAAATGCAGTAGGATGATCAGCTGATGATGATCGGTTGATGCAAATTGATATCAATGTCGCATGAGCCAAGGAAATTATGAAAAAAACTTGAGGATCAACTTGAAAAAGGAAGGCGTTTAGTAACACATGAGAACTAAATAAGAACTACAATAGAATCATTTGAAAAGGAACGGTCATCAAAGCATTAGAGATTGAGTAGGGACACATGGTAGGTATAATAGTGTAGTCATCTTGAAAATCTAGAGCAACAGGAGGGTCACTTGGAAGGGATACTGAGGAATGGGTGATAGGAACAAGGAGACCTCTTGTAAAAATCATCAAAGTGTATGGCTGAAGGGGCTTATTCTCTCTCTCTCTGTGTCTCTCTCTCTCTCTCTCTCTCTCTCTCTCTCTCTCTCTTTAAAAATTTATTTATTTATTTATTTACATATGACACTAGACCGTTGAGAAATCAGTTTTCAATCATGTGTTTCCTAGAAGCGTCAGTGGACCAGTTTTCACTACCAGGAAGTCTGACAATTGTATGGTGCTAGATTACCCAGTTTTAACAAGTAGTTGGCTAACAATGCCAGAAAATTAGTTTTCATTGTTGGATCTTTCATTTTTTTTTAATAATATATATAATGATATAGATGTATTCTATCAATGCTGAAGGAGACCAAAGGGAACCATGGTGAGTTCCTTGGCAATCTCCAAAAAGAAAGCATCCTTTGAGAGAGGCTTCTTATATAACTTCAATCGATGACCATTAATGAGGAGCTTGTGATGTTTAGAGTCCATAGTGTAGAGCTGAACTGCACCATTGTCATATACATGTTCAATTTCGTAAGGTCTGAGCCATCTTGTATGAAAATTTCCTTTAAAATCTTAGAATCAAGAGTCGTATAGAAGTGCCCAATTGCCAGGCTAAAAAGAACATTGATGAATGTGTTTGTCATGCCATAGTGCTCATTGATTTTGAACAAGTTCAGTATGAAGAAGTATTTCTTGACATAACTCATCAAGGGAGTGGAGTTGTGTTAGATGTTCCATTTGAGCATCAAAGAGACTCAACCCAAGTTGAAGGGTACTTCAATGAGTCTTAATCTTGAACTCAATAGGAAGTACAACCTTATTACCATAAACCAATTCATAAGGGGTTAGACTAGTGGTGGTCTTCCATGTAGTACGATAGGCCCACACAACTTTAGGAAGTCATGTGGTCCAATCATGCTTATGAAGTGCAATAGTTTTAGTAAGAATATTCTCCAGTTCCCTATTAGTTACCTTGACTTGTCCATTTGCTTGAGGATCATAAGGTGACAATTTTCTGTGGCAAATCTCATATTCTTTAATTAATGTAGCAATGATGTCTAAAGTGAAATGAGGTCCTTGATCAGTAGTGATCTCACGTGGAACATCAAAGTGAGTGAAGATCTTAGAATATGAGAATTCAACAACTTTGGTATCTCGATCATGCTTAAGTACAACCACCTCAAACCACTATGTGACATAATCTATACAAACAAGAATATATTCCTTGTTTTTCGAAGGTGGGTTGATAGGTCCAATGAAATCAAGACCCCATTTTTCAAAAGGTTCAATAGAAAGCTTAGGGTGAAGTGGCATCTAATGTGATCATGTAGGACGACCCATGTGTTGGCACTGGTCATAATGTTGAACATAACATTTGCAATTCTTATTGAGTGTAGAGTAGTAATAACCTACAATCAAATTCTTTTGAGCAATCCATTAAGCAGAAAAGTGTCCTCCACAAGGTTCAGTATGACAGGCAAGAAGAATATCAAAGATTTCATCCTCAGGAATGCAATGACACATGATGTTATTAATGCTGGTATGGAATAGAAGAACATTGATCCAAGTATACTATCCACTAAGGCCCACTAACTTATCATGCTCACAAGGAGAGAAGTGTGATAGAAATTTGCATGTAACCAAATAGTTGGCAATGTTGACATACCATAGACTTTTGGTAGAGATCACAAAGAGGTGTTCATTAGGGAACAATTCATTAACAGGAATAACTTCATTATCAGACTGTGGTATTTGGGACAAGAAACTTGCAACCATATTTTCTTGACTAGGCTTATCAAGTATAGTGACATCAAATTCTTGTAATAAAAGCAACCATCTAATAACCATACTAGTTACTACAGGTTTATTCATCAAAAATTGAATTGTTGAGTGATCAGTATGAATAAACACCTTATAGCTAGTAATGTAGTGCCAAAATTTTTTAATGGCATAAACAATAGCTAAAATTTTTTTATCAGTTATCGTATAATTTACCTTAGCACCAGTGAAGTTGTTGCTGATGTAGTAGATTGAATAGAAGAGTTTTTCCTCCTTTTGTCCAAGTACTGCTCCCATTGAGAAGCCAAAAGCATCAGTATGAATATGGAATGGTAATTCCCAATTAGGACCTCTAAGAATAGGAGTAGTTACTAACTTGGTCTTAATGGTTTCAAAGGCCTCTTGACATTTGAGGGTCCAGGTGAAAACAACATCTTTAGCTAACAAGGTGAACAAAGGAGAAGCAATCTTACTAAAGTTTTGAATAAATCTCCTATAATATCTAGCATGACCATGGAAACTTTGAACATCTTTTTGCGTCAAAGGTGTGAGGAGGTTTTGAATTATTTGGATCTTTTTGACATCAACTTCTATAGCTTTTGATAAAATTAAATGACCTAAACCAATTCCCTCTATCATCAATATATGACATTTCTCATGGCTTAGAGACAAATTAGTATCAATACATCACTTGAGCACTTTCTCTAAGTTGTCTTTAGCTTCATCAAAGGTATTTCCATGAACAGTAAAATCATCCATGTAATTTTTGACACAATCATTAACTAGATCAGCAAAGATGTTTAATACTGCACATTGGAATGTTGCAGGAGCCTTACATAACCCAAAAGGAAGAAAATTGTATGCAAAGGTTCCCCACAGACAAGTAAATGTAGTTTTGTCCTAATCTTCTAGAGCAATGTGGTTCTAATTATACCCTCTAAATCCATCCAAGAAGGAGAAGAATTGCTTCGCTATAAGAGTATCCAAGACTTGATCAATAAAGGGTAATGGAAAATGATCTTTCTTATGAGTCTTATTCAAAGCTCAATAATCAACACAAATATGCCACTTACCATTTTTCTTTGGAACAACAACCAAAGGAGATACCCACTTGCTACTCAAAATTGGATAAATGAAACCAACATTCAAGAGTTTTTGGAGTTCCACTTTGACAATATCACTCAAGGTAGGATTGAGTCAGTGTTGCAGTTGTCGAACTAGGCGACTTTCTTCTTCAATGTAAATGTGATGGGTACAAGTGTTAGGATGAATACCTTGCATGTCTCGATACTCCCATGCAAATGAATTTTTATGTTCTATAAGCATACTTATGAGATCCTTACCTTGGGTCGATGTTAACTATGGATTAATGTTGAGGGTACGCCCTAGTAGGATCTCCATAGGTTTTGATGATGTAGGTCTTGATGATGTTTCTAGTTTGTCTAAAGATAATAATGGGCTATATAAACATTGATGTGGCAAGAGTTGATGTAACATGAGGAAATGTTGAATAGATTGAGGATTTCCAACTAAAGGAAATTTCCTAAAAGGACAGTCAATAGTCACATGAGAGGGGAAAACCATAGTTTCTAGGATATCATTAGACTCATACCTATTTTGAAGAAATTTTACTAATATGGCCTCATTAGTTGGTTCTTTAGAATACTGTACTTGCTTAATGGTAAGGACTAGAATATAATCATTTGAATCACTACCAACCCAGGTTGGGTCCTCAATGTCCAATAATAGTTAAGCAGGGGGATATAAGGTCAACTCTTTTTCTTTCTCACCATTAGAAATAATCATGTTACTTGACCTACAATTTATGTGGGCATTAGTTGCTACTAACCAAGGTCTTCCAAGAATGAGAGGATATCCCCCCAACTTAGCTTTGGGCTTAAGGATAATAAAATCAGTTGGATAATCCCAACTATCAATGGAAAGAATGACATCTTCTATAACCTCTTCTAGTCTGACTAAGGATCAATCAGCCATTTGAAGCACTATAGGAGTACGTCTAAGTCCCCCTAAGGATAATTTTATTTTTGTTTCATTTGTCATTACATTTATAGCAGCACCTAAATCCACCAGTGTATTAGGAATAACAATTTTACTGATACTTACCTGGATGACAAGACTACCAAGATCTGCATATTTTGGAATATTGATGTTCCCCAACATTAATTCTGCTAGTTGTGCAATAACTTAAACAATTTTTGGATCCTTCTTTCCCTAGTGGTAGGTACATAATTCATGTATTGTCTTGTTGTATACTGACACATCCTTAAGATCCTGCAAAAGAGGAATTTTGATATTAGCATTGCATAATCCATTTAAAATGTCAAACTTGGAATGTCCTAGTTCTTTAAGCTCTAGCTTATGAATGAATCAATTGGGAAAGGGAGGTTCTTCTTCGAACTCCTCTTCAAGTTCATCTGGGACCTCTGTGATAGTAGGTATTTTAAGAGCTTTCCCAGATCTAAGATGTACACCATCCAACTCAACCATGTTAACATGATAGGTGGGAAAATTAGTCACTTCACTATGATAGATTGGTTGAGGAGGTTTATTATTAGGATTTGGATTTGGTTGAGTTGGCATGGATGTGGATTTAGGCAGTTGCGATGGATTTGAAGGTGGATTCAAAGAAGATGAAGGTATGAGAGGAAGAAATTGTTGAGGTTGTTGATAGGGGCTTATTAATGGTGGTGGAGGAAAGGATTTTTGTTAAAGATAAGGTTGTGTATAAGGTTGTGAAGGTATATATGATGATTTTGGAGGTGGATACAGAGGTTGCGGCCTCCATGTTTGATGCCATGGTTGCATATTGGGTTGAAAAATTTGGGGCCATTGTGGATAAGGTTGAGGTTGTTGATAACCTCCATACCATGGACCTTTCTTAGGGAATTTTTGAGGTGGTCAATAAAAATATTCATTAGAGAACCCTCTAGGTAAAAACTAGCATTGTGGAGCCATATAATAAACCAGTTCTTCGGTATATTCGATAGGAATCATCCCTTCAGGAAGAGGTCATAGTGTTGAAGTCTTACTAGCTTCCTTGAGTGATGCTACATGAGTTTAATTATAAGGACAATCTTCTAGTCCATTCTTCTTACGAGACGTTGGACAATATATTGCCAAGGCCTTTTCAGCTTCCTCATGTTTCCTACAAGAGTACAATGTGTCAATTTGTTTTCCCATATGATTTAATAAGTCAGTTTTACGATCTTCAAGTAAATTACTAATTTCATGCTTAAAGATACCTAATGTATTACCCACAGAGGAAAACTTACTTGAATTCCCACAAATAGATTGATGAGACCACAAATAGTTCCTGCATATATCAAAAATATCTTCAAAGGAAATTTTAGAAATATCACCTTTTCCAATCAAATTTAAGGCATCCATGGTTTCATCATGAATCCCTCTTAAGAAAAACATCTTGACGATTTCTGAAGTTAAATCAGAATGCCATGAGCATTGTAAACTAAAGGTAAAATGTTCCAAGAAATCTTCAACCAACTTTTCTTCTCATTAAGTCATGTGAAAGATTTTATCCCATACTTCCTTGGTCTTACATACTCCTAATATTTGGATAGAAAAGTATCTTTCATTTGGTTCCATGTTCTAATGTCCCTAAGACTCATAAACCATTGTAATGTAGCATCCTTCAAAGTAGCTAGAAATAGCTTTAGTTTTTGTGCATCACTTTGATAATCATAGCTATTACAAAGGACATCAAATTCAAATAGGAACATATCATGATATTCGGAGGTTGACCCTCTAAATATGGGGAATGCAGAGTAAGGGATGTTTTTCATAGGGGGGTCATCCAGATGAGGCTAAATAGGGAACTCAAGGGTCATATTGTGTTGAACAATTTCATTCCTTTTGTTTTCAGCATTATTTCCTCCTACATTGTTGTTTTTGACATTGTCAGCCATGAATTCTTCCAAATTTTTGGTTGCCCAAGGTGTAAATTGTTTTTTAAAGGGTTGTTCCTAAGGTTCTAGAGGCTTACTATACCTAATTTTGTATGACTTTGCAAACTGTTCAACAATTTTAGAGGGTGTAGTAGGAGAGGTGAATTGAGAAGATGACTAGATTTTAACTTCACTGCTTGGGTTGATTTCAATAGTTGATGGATTTTTCTCTTTTTGTGGTTTTTGATCTTTTGAGCTACTTATGGATTCCTTCTTAACAAATCTACCTTGACTATCTCTAAGCCTATTCAGGCACCTAAATGATTGACTGTAGTGGAAACCAAATGTACTATCCTAAGCAAAGTTGATAATTGCTCAAGATTTCTCAAGGGCTCACTGTTCCTATCTTGAATTATTATAGTTTCACGCCTTTAATATCTCTCCCTGACAATGGTGCAAAAAATGTTGGATAAAATTGAGGTTCAACTTGATGGTATATGATCGAATAAACAATACCTAAAAATGTCAATCCAAGATTTGTAAACTCATGAGAGATATATCAGTTGTTTGCACAAGGGGTGAAGATAATAAATCAAGAGGTTTATGACTACAATTACTACTCGCTAATAAATTGAACTATTCAAATTACCACACATCTAAAATTACTTTTACAAATGGATTCTCATCTAAAGTTCAGACTTAAACAATTCAACACGTTGTCTTTATAAATGCTATGAATGTTATTAACACACCTCTAAATAATTAATCATAGATACTATTAACATTCCTCTAATTAATCACAATGTCTTTACAAATGGTATTACAAAGTTTTATCTAATTAAAAATTGGTTTAATTAAGAGTTGAAATCTACTTGGATTGTGATAAGAGGTTTAGTGGCAATAGGAGGTTGTCTACAACAAATTGGCTCTTAATAAAAAGTGCAACAGGATGTCTAATAAGTGGGACATGAAGTATGAAAAATGTGGACAAAGAGTATTATGAATAGCAATAGGAAGTGGTTCAATAGATGGATGAATGTGGTAGGAAGAATGCAACAGACAATATTTTGTGATAGACTTACGCAGGTGGTAGAATAATGATATATAGTGAACAATTACTTCATAAGAATGTCACAACTGTTTACTTTATCATACAACTGAATTCTCAACAAGCACTATACATATTTGATTGACAAACAAATATATACAATAAACTCTTTATAAATACACACAATCAATTAAAGCTATTAAAAACACACAAAATCAATTGAAATACTTATAAAATAAACCAAGATAATCTCACCAAGTTTCCTGAGAGAGGGCCCTCCTTTGGTTCACAAGGTGAGAGATTTTTTTAAAGCCAACTACTACAGAAACTCCATGCTTTTAATACCATAGATTTTAGAGATAATATAAACAAGGTGTTTCATATATCATATCATGTCTTTCATTTAACATTTGCTTATATAGACTAAAAATGTTTAACCAGATTAATAACTAAGCTAGAATGGTTGACGGCCTATTCCCTAAATATAGAGAGTAATTTTTTTTGGCTGCTAGCCACACTTAACAATTTACAAAACAACTTGGCTAAGATAACATATGGCCAAAACTAATCTGTTTAGTCATTCAAAACTATAGCTGCCAAACTGCTCTAGTTGGCTTCATGTCACACATCTTTAGTCCCTATAGTAGCGCAAGTCATAATATATCATTTTCTTGTAATTAATAGCTTTTTAGGAACTATTCTTCCCTCTTTTCAGAAGTACTAAATATTCTACTTTCGTATCAATAATTTAACAAAAAGGGAATTTCATGCCAAAGAAGTGGGAAATGTAGGATGTAAAAGGTTAATAAAAACATAGCATTATCAGGACTCATCAATTGCCAAAAAAAAATATCCACTCTAATTACAGTCTAATATTTTATTCAAAAGGGACATTCTTAGAACCTTGTGAGATAAGACAACCTATGTGCTAAGAGATAAGGACTCAAAAATAATAATAGACACCTAACTCATAAGTAATTATCAGAGAAGATTCTTTGAATCTCGTGAAAATTATGACTCATTATAAAAAGAAAGTTCATGTAAAAGTCAGGACCTAGGCATTTTCCCCAAACAACTAGACAAAGGAGAGTACCATACCATCATCTCCATATGAAAATGATAATAACAAAAATAAAGCTAACAAAATAAAAAGGAATAAACAAACCTTTATATTGCTAAGAAAAGCTGCCATGCTTGGTATGGGGGGGACAAGTCAAACAAGTAAAGAATTTAACATTTGTACAAAACTAGGAGATCTAGGCATTAGGGTAAGAAGGATTAAAAAGAAAAAGAGAAACCAACTTATTAAAAATGCACATCACCT
>CM053792.1:412001263-412026263 GCA_028749045.1 Cupressus sempervirens | reverse complement strand
TCTTTGATAGCCTTCGTGATTTATCTACTTGAGTACCCATTCATTTGGAAGACATGGCAAAGATGTGAGAACTCAAGGTCTATGTGTTCATCATTGCAAATATGGAAGGCTCTCAAGATGAGCATCTTAAGAACACAAAATTTTTAACTAGGGTGGTGGTGCGAATACAAATGGAGGTACCAATCTGTGTGGGTTTACTTTTGGAAGACATGATGGCCTATGGATCCATCAAGACTTTTGATGAGTAAGATGTCAAGAAAAGGGAGTTGGTTGTCTGCCTCAATCTCTAACATTAAGGAATTGCATGAGCGATGCTATTGAGATGGGTAAGTAAGTCTTGGATTTTATTTGGGCCATGGAGCCAATATATGTTTGTGTCATCTAGATATCTTTTCTACCATCTAGGTTTGAGGGGAAAAGAATTGAGAGTGATTTCTTAAAAATGTTCCATGTACAAGTTTGCAATAATGGGAGAAAGTGGTGAGCCCATGGCAATACCATCTACTTGTTTGTAGATAATGTCTTGGAATGAGAAAAATGTGGATCTAAGGCATAATTTGACTAATGTTGCTATTTCTTCATTAGTCTTCTGCTTGACAATCTCTAGGGAATCTTGGATAGGAACTTTAATAAAGAGGGAGACAACATCAAAACTCACAAGGAGGTCAGAATCAACAAGCATTTTATCCTTGATGAACTCAACAAAATGGGATGAGTCCTTGATGGAAGAAAGAGTGTTTCTAACTAATGGTATAAGAAGTTTAGTAAGGAATGAGAAAAGAGAATATATAGGGGATCCAATGGTGTCGACAATGGGTCTAAGAGGAACCCCTATTTTATGAATTTTTGGTGCACCATAACTACAGGGGGTGATTTCTTTAGAAGGGATGAGACACTTTTTGGTCTCATTCTCAAATGACAAGCAAGATATTGTTGTCTTGACCTTCTTTGAAATTTGAGACTTGTTGTTGGTGGACATAGCTCAGGGATTAGGTGAAACACATTAAATTTTTGTGTCTTGTGTTCTCATTTGTACGCTTTATTATTTTATGATATTAGTTAATTTTCATGTAACTATTAGTTCTATATGTGGTTAATCCTAACAAAATGAAATCTCATTCAATTTGCAACAATATGACCATAGTTTCTAAATGAAATACATGAACAGAATGTATTGTAACCCCTATTGATTGTGTTACTTTTCTTCCTCTGTTTCCAATTAGAATTCATCTCTAATTTGCAATACTGGGACTTGTGTGCAAATTTTTAACAAGAAAAAATTACCTGCTGAATGCATACCTCTTAGGTGATTGATTAGATTTGGATCTATGCTCATATGCTTAATGTCCATATTTAGGACAATGATAAAAATATCTATCAAATTTTAGAGTAGCATTAGACTTACGATTTCTGCTCTTGCATACATTTGATTTGTGTCCACGCTGTCTACAATAATAGCATGTAGATTTCTTTGAATTTGGATTGGTGTATATATATTTTTTTCTTGGATTTCTTTGATGATTTACATTTCTCACTTGTAGAGTGATCAGTATAGCCTAACCCAGTTGTATCCCTTAGTTGCCTTTGTCTTATGTATTATTTATTAAATATCTTGGTACTTTCTTGTGATTTCTTTATTCCCTCAATTAGTTCTTTCTAATATTTCAATTCAATCTTGTGTCATTCATTTTTTGACCTTAATTAAATAATTTCTTACATTTTCCTTCCAATTTCATGATTTGCACTGAGTAGTTGGTTTGTCATGTCAAAGTGATTTTGTGTCAATCTTGAAATCTCTTCATCTTTTGCATCCAGTCTTGTGACAATTTCTCTCTTATCTTTTGCAATCATATTCTCATAGTCTTCAATTTTTCTATTATGCTCCATCAATTCACAATACCTCATAGAGTCATCTTCCTGTTCCTTTTTGAGATCTTTTACTTGTTTGGTAGGACTATGGTTTTTCTCCTATAGAACGACTATAACAATATCATATTCCTCAGATGTGTTTCTATCAGATAATTCTTTAATAATTTTCCCCTATTAGGTTCTCTCATTAGTTTATTGGGAAATCTATTCCCTCCTATTTAATGGCTACTTCAAGTTCTTCTTTGTCTCATTGATTTGATTCATGTCCATCCTCAACTCTAGTATTAAATTCTCAATACTCATGGAAATTTTATACTTCTCCATGACCTTGATCATTTACTTTTTGGTGATAAAACCTTCATCAAGAGAACTATTCACTAAACCAATTGTTGGAATCTTAGGAGAAGTAGTATGTTGAGAGGAGGGGGCAGGGTGAATCAGTATCCTTAAAAATTTTACCTTCAAAATTTTTTTAGTTTCTTCCTTTCCCTTCTATAACTCGATAATCACATGGCATTCATCACAATAATTTGTAAATGAAAGTAACTATATCTATTCTAACTTTCTTCAACTTTGTAGACATAAACATATAACCATAAAATCATAACACATAACTAACTCATTTGGTATCATAGAAACCCTTGGTCAGAGAAAATTGTGGTGGGGATGGTAGCCAAAAATCCATCACATTTGTAGTAAGAGGTTTCCTAATTAGGCCTTACAATATTTTCTTACTTCTAGAGACTTACTTAGTTAAGAGTATACAATTAGATTTGCAAGGATCTACCTTTTGAACAAGGATTTTTTGATACTCTTTAAGTGTGTACTCAGTTAATAGATTTACAAAAAACTATTAATTCTACCTTTTATAAGGATTTAAAACTAATATGATGGTGAGAATGAAGAAAAAAATGGTCTTTATGATAGCAACTTACTTTTCTTGATTAGGTCCCTCTTCGGATAACTAATTATCACCTTGTGCAATAGATTTGCAATTCCTCTCTTTACTACTTGGATTCTAATCTTTGATCTCTAATAAATCTATCCTTCTCTCTGATCTCTACTCTAGTACTTAATTTCACATCAATACCTTAGCTTCCTCCTCAACAATAATGACCAACCAACCTTCTAACTTCTAAAATTGTTCTCTACTACTCCTTTTATAGTTTGCATTCACCTCTTTGTGATCTAACCAAATTAGGGTTTTAGAATTTTTAAGAATACATCTCACGTTTGAAATCAATGCTTCTAAAATAATCCATTATTTTCTTTCTTTTCAAATCTTTAATTTCATTGGACATTATGCCTTGAAATCATAACATAATCTGTGCTCAATCCTCATAAAATCTTACCAAATCTTTTCCTCGAACTGTGTAAACTATTTTCTTCACTCGGTGTGATTGAACATCATCAAATTTTATGCCAATGCAAATTGTTATGTAGTCTCAGTATCACTCGATAGATGTAGTGTTCTTATTTTTCATTACTTGGTATATTTTTTTCTTGGTGACCTCTGACTTGTTCAGTGTAGACATTACTTGGTATATTTTGTTCAACTCAGTAGGTGTGTTGTCACTCAATAAATGATGCACTCGGGTAGTTGTAACACTCTTTCATCTCCTCCTTTATTGCTAAAGCATTATGCTAACTCAGTTTCGATCCATATTGTCACTTGGAATTTTGTCACTAATTGATAACATGATAACCTATGGAAGTAATAGTTGGGAGCATAACAATTAACCAAGTACCAAGAGAGGTTGCTCATAGTTAAAGATGTGATAAAAAATTATGAGAAGAGGCTAATTTATGACCAAACAAATTACAAGGATTCAAAAGGGTGACAACTCCACTCAACATCCCATCAGCCTCATTATATGAAAAAGTGGTAGTAGACAAGATTCTATTTGTAGTAATATAAAAAGAAGTTTGAGTCATTTTAACTTTTTCTATGAGAAGAACATGAACCTTGAAATCCATAATCATTTGTTTCAAACATACTTTTTTTAAGGGTTGTTTGGACCTCCCTTATTCTAAACAGGACATTTCATTTCTTAACTTTTTGAGTTTACTCTAGATTTAGTTCCTTTCCATTAAAAATTCCCTAGCCATATCCTTTGTTCTTAGTATTCTCGTAGAAGGTCCTCCAAGTTTTGTATAAGCTCACACATCCTTCTAAGTTTTCCATTTGGTCTTGTTTTCTATCTTTCTCTAATCATCTTGATCATTATCTATTTGGGAGGTTGGTATGGATTTACTAATAGGGGAGATGGTAGTAATTAGGAGGTTTCTTGTGTAAGAATAGGACCATCAATTTTGGGTGTTGAGGCTTGGGCTATAACCAATAACCTTAGTGGGGAGGGGAAGGTCAAATATCCCCAATTACTAATACCTTCCCACTAGCCATCACTAGAGAATATGATGGTGAATGCAAGGAATCCACTCCAAGAATCTTTTGTGCTAATGATAAAGACATCAATATCTCTAAGGGTGTGCCTAGAGTCATCAAAGACCCCTAGATTAATGTCTTTATATCTTCAGGAATTTATCCATCTCCCAAGTCCATACTCACCAATGTGGTTAGTTTAGGAGATGTCAAAGTTTTGAGAACCTCCAACATCAACAACTTAAAAGTGTATTCAACCTATATAGCTTCTACTCCCAATGTATTAGTCTATGCCATTTTTTCCTTAGTCTCATTTAGCTCATCCTAGGAGGAGACTTTCTCCTTCATTTTTGAGTCCCTTTCATTAGAAGCTTTGTACTCACAAATAACATGTCCATGCTTTGCACATTTTTGGTTATAAAGGGGGAAATTTTCATAAACAACGACCTACATCCGACCCTTCCTTTAGATTTGACAGATATGAAGTTGGGGAGGGTCTTGTTATCAACAACATTAACACAAAATTATGTATACACTAGTTGAGACTTTTTCGCATTATTATAACATTAGCGCCACAAGGTGTTCAAAAGTATTATCATCTTAGAATTCCAAAATGAAGCGTATTAATGAATGTAGATAAGGGTGGGGTTGTGAAGCTCAACATTTGGGTCAAAACTAGGTTTCCATTTTGAGAGAAAGGTTCTGGTAGTGGTAAGATTCAAAGGAGACATGGATTAGGTCCTCTTTACTAGTGAATTTGAAGTAAAAGAGACCACCCAGTATAGATGCAACCAACACAATACCTTTTACTTTCTAGAGGCTAGATACCCATTTCTTCACCATATCCACTAAAGAATGCAAGGCAAGGAATGTTCTCACCAAGAAAAGATGTGATGAGGAAGCTATATTATCCATGATGGCATCAGGGAGGCAAATTTTTGGGACATCTATGTTTTTAGGGATTTTGTGTTAGGAGACAAGATCAACATATTCCTTGTGACCCACCAAGACTCCTCTCTAGCCCATAACAAGGTCAGACATGGCCTTCAAGGTATCCAAAATAACTAAGCCACTAAGAAGAAGTTGGGGAATGCTAGTGGGGTCAAGGAGGAAGCCATGGATCGAATCTGTCTACAAGGGGCCAAGAGAACATCCAAACTTGCATCTTGAGATCCTAAAAAAACTGTAAAGTCTAGAGAAATATCTGTGAGAGAGAGAGAGAGAGAGAGAGAGAGAGAGAGAGAGTTGGCGGGGAGAGATGGGGGAGTGTTTATCGTGGGGAGTTGAGCCCTTTCAAGGGGAACTGCCATGAAAGAGCTAGTGTGAAATAGAGAAGGGCCATGAAAGTTGCGGAGTGTAGGTTTGTCCAATTCTATAGTAGATGATACATAAAGAGATATGAAGACCGATTGAAATATTGTTATTGGAATTTAACCTCATATTTTTAAGATAATCTTATTGATTTATATTTCACTACTCACTTCACAATAACCTAACTCTTATAAAAATGAATGAAACACTTAACACTCATTGTAATAGGATAAAACTTTAGAAATGAAACACAATGTTTTCTAAAAAAAATAAAATTTATCCATTCTAACAAAATCTTCTCAAAGTTTTAATATACATGTATCAACAAAATACTATCTTCTTATTGTCTCAAACTCAAAGATGATGGCTTATAGTGTCACTGTTAAGAAAGAAAGACATCTACAATAAAGTCTTCCCAAAGTTTTAATATACGTGTATCAACAAAATAATATCTTGTTATTGTCTCAAAGATAATAGCTTACCGCTTCCCTGTTAAGAGAGACGTCTACAATAAATATTTGAAATTAGATAAAAATACAATCAAGCAATACGGTCTAAGATATATAGAAAAGGTTAATAAAGTTTTGGAAAGGGACTTTCTTATATAACGAAATGGCAAATTGATAAACGCAAGGAATATGGTCGGCTCAAAAACTATTGGATTACTGACGCGTAACAGATGTTCCACGTTGCTCTGTGCACGTTATGCTTCACAGCATGTCTTTACATTATTAAATTTAGTTCAATAACTACATCTCATCGACCTTCGTGTCAAACTAGTAATATCAGATTTACCAAAGATAAAGGAGTAATAAATTAAGAACAACTCCAGCGGAGTACTCATATTACTTATAGAGGGAATCTGACTGGAGTACTACCGGTTACAGAGAATGGCTGCGGAATATATTTTTCTAGGCGTTTTCGTTGTTTTAGTTGGGTATTTCTCGCTATGTTTTCTAAGAAGAAATAATGTGAACACGCCCTGCAAGGCCCCTGTTAATTATCCCATTGTCGGCTGCGCATTCGAGTTCTTGAAAAATCGTCACAGATTTCTGCAATGGTTCACAGAAACCATGAAAATTATGCCAACAAATACATTCCGGGCCGACCGGCCAGGTGGAGTGAGAGATATCATTACTGCAAATCCTGCAAACGTGGAGCATATTCTCAAAACCAAATTTGAAGACTACCCAAAGGGAGAACGCTTCACCTTTCTTCTCCACGATTTCTTGGGTCGAGGTATTTTCAATGCCGACGGCGAGCTGTGGAAGATGCAGCGAAAGACAGCAAGCTACGAATTTAACACCAAGTCTCTCAGAAGCTTCGTGGTGGAGACAGTGCAGTGGGAGATTCAGAACCGGCTGGTGCCAGTCCTAATCAACGCAGCTAAAACGGGTGAGTCTTTAGATTTGCAAGATATTTTGCAGAGATTTGCATTTGATAATATTTGTAGCGTAGCGTTTGAAGTAGATCCAGCCTGTCTACTCCCCTCCATGCCCACTTCACCTTTTGCAACGGCTTTTGATGATGCTACTGAAATCAGCGCCGGAAGGTTCTACTCTGCTTTCCCCTTTTGGTGGAGAGTGATGCGCGTGCTTAACATTGGCTCTGAAAAGCGCTTGCGGGAAGCTATTGATGTCGTGGACAAATTCGCTATGGATGTGGTGAGTAGCAGAAGGAAGGAGATTTCGCTGAGTACTGAAAGAGAGGATCTGCTGTCGAGGTTCATGGTGGCTCTTTCAAACAAGTCGCTGCATGAATCAGGGTTTTATGATCAGTCGGAAAGTGAGGGCCAAGAATCAAGTGTTGCGATGGATAAATTTTTGAAGGAGATGGTGGTGAGCTTTGTTTTGGCAGGCAGAGATACCACTTCTACTGCTCTCACATGGTTTTTCTGGCTCCTCTCCTCTCACGAAAGTGTAGAGGAAGCCATTCACGCTGAAATCTTATATATATTAGGTAAGAGATCGCAACCCACAAGAGCTGATGAAGACGGGGTTAATTTCAGCTTTGAGGAATTGAAGCATATGAATTATTTGCATGCTGCTCTGTGCGAGTCGATGCGGCTTTATCCTCCTGTGCCTGTTGATAGTAAACTTGCCACCAAAGACGATGTTTTACCAGACGGGACTTGTGTGAAGAAGGGAACACATTTGAATTACTGTAGTTATGCGATGGGCAGGATGGAAAGTATTTGGGGTAGTGACTGTTTGCAATTTGATCCTCAGAGATGGTTGAAAGAAGGGGAATTTGTGGGAGAGAATCCATATAAGTTTCCAGTATTCCATGCTGGACCTCGAGTATGTCTGGGCAAAGAGATGGCGTTCATACAGATGAAATCTATTGTGGCTTCAATTATTCACCGTTTCCGTTTGGAGATTGATGATGGGATTGCGTGTCCAGATTATGTGGTGTCTCTGACCATGCGAATGAGAGTTGGGCTGCCCATTACTGTCCGATGTCGACGAGGATAATGCATCTGCTTGATGGGAATATTACTTATGAAAGATATTTCTCAATTAGTTGAATGACCATGTGCTTCCCTGACATATTACGTTATTATATTCACCCTTCTGTATTCAAATTGTCATGTTCAACTACGAGTTTAAGGATCAAGTGGTGATAATATTCTAAAATAATTTTTAAATAATTGTTTATTTTTCGTATTGATTTATGTGATAAGTTACGGAAAAGGATAGGCTACCTAAGGAAAAGCTAAATGAACGACCAAATTTGATGGACGAGTATAATCCCGCATTTAAATGATTTATATACTTGCAAGGAAGAGCTACGGAAGTGGATTAATAATGATGCAGAAAAGGATTTGCTCCATGCTTGTCAATGGCTTAGATATTGCCTGACAACTAAGTCAATAACACAGTGGGCCATTCATTATTGCTGGCTCTTGCAGCATCTAAGTAAATAATTCTAAAAGTTCAATTTCTCGCAGAAAGTCTTTCTAAAATGAAACTTTCAGAAATATCTGACTTTAGTTGGTGCTTATAATCAATTGAAAATTCTTGAAACATCTATTGTTTTTTCATAAAATAAATCTATCTTCAAATATTTGGTATCTTCTAGTTAATCAAAAATTCTAAACTACTAAACTACTATTAGGAGGAACGAGACATAAATTACAATTACGTGTCTACAAAAAATGTGTTGCTATTGACCATGCACAAGAAAGACTTAATACTATTACGAAAAATGTCCTTTACCCTAGGATTGTGTAACTAGTGTTACACACAAACCAAGACTTTGAAACGGATCTTTCTTCTTTAGTAAAAAGATAATTACGATTATAATGCATAACATTTAGTATAATAAATAATTGATTTATAAAAATAAATACTCTGTATTGAATATTTGTTCATTAGTATAATAATACTGGTCTATATGTATTGGGTAGTTGATTAATTGGGGGATGGATTAAAAGATAATTAAAGTTAGTTTATTATTGTAAACTATCTTTAGTATATGCACATAGTGAGAAGTATTATTGTAAACTATCTTTAGTACATGCACATAGTGAGAAGTACTTTGTTTTGTTGTACTATAATAAAAATATACATTGTCTAGTTGAGAGATGAGTTATAAAAACAATTTAAAGATATGATAGGTACAAATTAATATCAATATATTCAATACGATACTAATAAAGTATTAAAAATTATATGAAAGCTCATTTAAATGTCATAAAATTATATGATTGTTTCATATAATCTAGAGTCAACCAATAATACCAATACTCATCTCTTAATCAGAGAATCATTGGCTGAATACCATTAAGGTTAATATGTTAATTGCCCAAGATTTACATAATTTGTAGAACAAAATATTAATATTTTGAAGTCAATATTTTTCCTTATATAAAATAATCACAATGGGACATTTAGAATAATAAATAAGTTAAAGTGAAAAAAAAAAAAGTGTTATGAAATAAATATTTCTTGTTTTAGTATTAGTCTTTGTTTGGTAGTTGATAGATGAAATGTGAAATATCAATTTAGAGATATTTTGAATAATCTAGAGAGAGAGAGAGAGAGAGAGAGAGAGAGAGAGAGAGAGAGAGAGAGAGAGAGAGAGAGAGATCTCTTAAAACTAGAATGAAGCGAAGTGGTAGAGGATGAGAAAAAATGAATTTGGTGAAGGCAAGAATGCCCTGTGACCCTCTAGATGAAGGTACTAGAGACTATCCTAATGTGGAGGAGATTGAACTGCCTATTAGTTATCCGCTAACGTAGAGTCTCAAAGAAATGCATAGGAAAGAAGGGTAGGTGGGAGTATAATTGTCTATATTATATGTAGATACAATTGTCTATGAAGGCCACCCTCTAGAAAAGACCAAGGGTGGAAAAAATGATTCAATTCAAGCTTAATAGGTAAAGATATTTTTCTCTTCTCTAAAAATAATGACCTTTACTCTAGTGCTTTCTCTTTTCTAGTTCCAAATTTTTTGCTCAAGAAAGGTTAGGCTTATTGATTGGTAAGTTTATATAATTAGTTTGAGGCTTACTATTGATTTTTTGCATGCATTGGCAAATCACAAATGGAATTGGAAAGGTTAGACTGATGTGTTAGCAATGGCTAAGAAATTCTTCTCCTTTATGTTTACTTGTGAGGAACATTTAGATATAGTTTTCATGAGGGGCAAAAGGGTCCATGGACAGTTGAGAGGGCCTCCTTCACTTTGAAACAATGTGAATTGAGTATTTCACCTCCCCACTAGTTCAATAGTGCTATGCTAATTTGGTTAGACTCACTTGTTTACCATTGTAATTTTAGAATGAGGAATTTTTTAGGGCTATTCAAGTTTTCTTTAAGAAGCTTTCTGCTATGAACCATATGATATCTACTAGAAAGTGACTTATGTATGTGAGAGTTTGTATTAATGCTAAATAATCCTCTAATTTTTAGTCAACATTTCTATTATACCAAATTTGAGTTCATGGGCCCAAGCTATGTAGTTTTAATCAATCCCTTTTACTTATTTCCATTGTGATACAATTTGGCACTAGGATAAGGATATTTTATATGAAGATGCTAAATCTAAAGCTCCCAAAAGGCTTGGAGGTTAATATAAGATACCTTAGGTGGAGGCTATGAGAGAAAATAACAATGTACTAAGTTGTATCTTGGAGGTTAACAATTCTAATATGTTAGATGGAAACTCTAAGACTAATCTTCCTAATGTTTTGGGCACTCCAAAAGTAGAATCTATGGATTTGGTGATCTTAGATGCAGATAATTAAGTTTCTTAATAATGGAGGAAGACATAGTGAATGATAAGAAGATCAATTCTATTGGGATGTTTTATTGTCTCAAAGGGTTTAATGGGAAAATATTAACAATACATAAAATTGTGGTGCACTTACTAAGGGGGTAGGTGTTATGTGATGCATACCTATCCATACATCTTGCCGAATAGAATGTTAGGTACCCCTTTTTTGCCCTTTTCCTATGTTGGGAAAAGTTTTTAGTTCTTTTTAATTTCTCTAGGGTCTGGGACCCCATAGTGAATCATCCCTTATCAAGGTTTTGGTTTTCCTTGATTTCTAGAGGAGAGCTAAAGTTTGTAATAAAAAGTAAGATGCCAAAATTATCATTCTTCTTTGATATATATACTATATTCTATGACTTTTCATTACTAAATTTCTTGCATCACTTCTATAGGAAATACACTTTTATTGTAGCTACAATTTCTAAAAAAATCTCAAAATATTGTGGTATCTCACATAGATATTTTTCCGAAGTATGTAGATTCAATAGTTCTAGGAAACATATTCTAATTTATTCATATCATTAATAATTATCACACATTAGACCTCTATAGAATTAGTAATTACTTCTCACAACCCTTCTAAATATACATTTCATGAGCGTGATTCCTTTTCATAAGTAGAAATCTATTTATCATAAATAAACAAGAAAAATTGTGCTTCAATAGAAAATGAGAGAAGAAATATGTAATCTAAATAATAACTATAGAAAATAGTAGAGTTTAAATTCTAATATGGGTATCTTCAGGATCATGGTGTGCCAAAAAGTTGTGACCTAAAAATTATGTAGTTTGAACTGCCTCAAAGTAATTCAAAATCTATTCCAACTTTTTTCTCACCCATCTTGATACCAAACCTAAAAGCTAATACCTTTATAAGGCCTAATATATATTTGGATAGTAACCCTACATGGTCAACTTTTAAAATGTCTCAAAAATGTGTGTTTGGCTTGTTCTTGCACTCTTTTTACTCCAAACATGTAGCTAACAACTTTTTTGCACCGAAATTTGACGAAACAAAAAGGGTTTCTTAAGAATATTCTTAGCTTTCCATAAATGTAATGTCTGTCAAATTATGAGTTTAGTAAGTAAATCTTATTTATTTTGAAATGGATTTATGTATGAAGTGTTGATTGAAACCAATTTTAAAATAACTATAACTTCCAAATGGTACAACATTTTTTGAAATCCAAAAGATGCACCACATTCTATGTTTCTTCTACTATAAGGAAAAAAATAAGTTTCAATTTTGTAAAGTTCTGAATTAGTTTTTGAAGTATTACATAGCAGCCAATAAAGATGTGGGGCTAACTCCAAAAAATAAAAAGGCTAAAGAATCAGCTAGAGGTAACCTCCTAGTTATCTACCCTATGCCATCCTTAAACTTCAAAAAAAAAAATTCCATAGCATAATTGACGGTACTATCAGTCCTTAATCTAATATGTAGAGAAGACTATAAAATAGATTGGTATCACTTAAACAAAATGTTACTATTAACCAACATAAGCATAAAAACTAAAACCCCACGGGGTACCAAGTTCATAGTTTTGAGCATAAAAACAACATAGAAAAACACTAGAACTAGTGCTAGCTTCCATCTTCATGCCCATGCTTGTCCTCATTCTTTTCCTTAGGAACATCCTTGTCCAAATCCTCCCCCTCCACATTAATCGGTTTGTCCAAGATGGTCTTTAGCTAGTCCTCCATAAAAGACCCATAGATGGATTGGTGGTCTTGGTATCTTTTCCCAAGCCCTTCTCCTCCTTATTGACCTCAAAGAAGTATAAGGTTGTGGCCATGAAGTGCATGACCTTGGTGGAAAAATCCACCAAAGTTTTGAATCACTAGTAGATACTAGTTTGATTGTTAGGCAAGTCCCTCATAGACTACTCCAGCCTTTCTAGTCTGGCCTTACTGTGGCTATCCTTCCCTTTCTTCAAAACATCTTTGTTGGTTTTTTTCCTAGAGGAAGTGATATCTTCCACCTCACTTCTAGCCAAGGTAGCCTCCAAGGTGTCAGAGATAATGGAAGGGCTAAGAGGGTTGGGGGAAGGCTTCTTGTCCTTAGATAGTCTCTTCTTTCTCCTAGGTTTGACATCACTATCGAAAGAATCAAAGGTGGAATCATGCTTGTGCAGGGGGGTGGGGGTGAGGACTTAAATTTTTTTAGTTGGAGACATTTACTATTCTTCTAGCACTCTATGTACCCTTCCTAGTATCTAAATCTAACTCTATGACGCTAATTTTAACCTCAGGGTCAATTTTGACTTTTGAGCCAAGGGTTTTCTTAAATTTCTTATGGCTAGGGCCATGACCTAGGTCCAAGGAGACTTGCAGAGCAACAGAGGCCAAAGGGTTAACCAAGAGAGGCAGGCTTTGGGCTAGATGTAGGATGTATAGTTTGTTCATAAGCCCTTGATGGATAAGGTATAAGGTTTTACCTTCATCATTGAAATGTCCCTTTTCTGATTTTATATGATATTTCCAACCTCTAATCAGATCTTTAAGATCAAACAACTAATATCACAAAGATCCACCAAATTTCTCAAGAAACCCCAAATCAGGTATGCTGAAAATATTGCCAAAAGCTTCACAACTTCACAAATTATTAATAAATCTGAAAATGGAAATTTTTACAGAAATTTCAGCAGCATAACAGCCTAAAAAATGACATTTGTAGATCCATATAGCCTTTACACAATAGTTCACAAATGTAGGACAAAAACTATGCTTATCGGGCTCCCGAAATTAACACAAAAATGCCCGGAAACACCACAAAACACTAATAATCTATCTCAAAAGTTTAATCATGTCCCAATACATATATTCAGCTCTATTTTAACACCTTAAAGTCTGAAATACAGCAGCAACCCAAACTGATATGAAATACTCAACTGTAAACACCAAACTCATACAATAAACACACCCGAAAACCCACAAATCTGCACTGTTCAGCACAAAGGCAAACTCTATATGAGCATGCACATGGAATGGCTTAAAGCTCCCATCCTTATCCTTCTTGTAAAACTGCAAACTCCCGTTCTTGGGTCTCCTTCTCCACAAGTTTGGCAGCCTCTGAAAAATAACAAAGAATGAGCAAAAATCAAGTTCTGGAATCAGCCCAAAATTCCTCCAAACCCCTTAAAAGAGGGCATAACCGTAACTCATGTCCAAGAGAGGTTAATGAAACTTCACTTTCTTGGGCCTGCTTGCCTTAGCAAAGATTATTATTTTTTAATTATTTGAAAAGGGGACATGAAAAGTCCTCCCCTCCCAAACATTGCTTGTCCTCAAGCAATGGCTGAACAATAAAACAATCAATCCACCTGGATCCCAAATGTAGTCATGAACTATACTACTACCCATTAACATAGGCTCCTGCAATATCCTCTGCAATATGACCAAGAGGAATCCATAATCAAACTAACAATTATAGCTCAACCAAACTCCAAAATCACCACTACCACAGTCAAAAACCCATGAGACACAAACTCTTAGAACATCAGAACCCAAGTAAAGTGGACAAATCAAACTACCAACACAGTAAATACCATCAACGCATCCCACTGGCCTATACAGATTGTACAATCTAACTCTGCAACAATGGTGAACACTCTCGAATGAAACTGTACCAAGTATGGAGAATCCACACACTGTACAACTCCTACAGTTAGCACAACTCTGCAAATCACCGGCCACTATCTCATAACCATAACTCCCATGCACTGCTAATGGTGAAAAGACATTACAAGATAAAGAGTAAGAAATGGAATCCAAACCAAATTTTCCTGCCATCAACTCCTCAAAACAAGGATCAAATGCTAACTGATGTACATACCCTACAATATAATGTTGATTAAAAAAACCAACCTCAGTCAACAGCTCACCATGAACAAGTGATACAACCCATTGTGACTGATCACTAGCTAAGTCAGGAGATGCCATAGCCAAAGGAGTAGAATCAATAACAACACCCACTGAAGCATCACTCCCAAACTCCTGCTCTAAGTCACATATTATCAAGTTGTCAACTGCAGAACCTATCACCATGTCATGCCCATCACAACTCTCATCTTGAGGCATCAAACTGTCCCATAACTGATGATAAGCACTAGGAACCAAAGTACATCTTTGTATCATCATCTCATCAACATGGTCATCAAAGGTAAATTGATGAGTGTACCTCACAGTGTAATGCTGATAGAATTCGCCAATCTCAGTCAGTGGCTCAGACTATAACCTAGATGAAAATAACTGCAATTGATCATTAACCATGTTGGAACTGACTACTACCTCTGAAGATATCACCAAGGGAGTAGTATTACCAGTAGGAACCATGCCAACTGCCAACTCACCAATATCACACGTGATCTTTGATACATCTCTAGTCTTCGTGCCATCAGTACTAGAGTCCACCCCCATGTCAAGCATACCACAAAAATTTGCTACAACACCCAACTCAACTGAACCTGACTCTAATGGGAATGAACCTGATATGCCAATGTTAGTATCAAGGATGGATGCATCCCCATCTCCATTGTCTCTGACAATCTCGGCCATGGACATCCTCGGATCACCAAACACCATAGCCTGTGACTGTATAGAATCAGGTAAAGATTGTAGTCACTCTAACTCCATGGTCACCTTAGCCAAATGAAACTGTGACTCCTTGAAAGCCAATTGTGTACTCTCAAGAATCTCAGAAGTCACCTCAAGTTGCTCAATAAGCTCACTCACCTCATCTTCCTTAGCCAATAATGCATCATATGTTGTACTGCCCCACTCCATAAGATAATCTCTGTCGGCTACCAACTGCATATAATTCTATCTCAGAATTTGAATAGCCTCCCATAAAGAGTGGATCTCTGTCAAGGATAGATAATTGGCTTCCTGCTCATCACTAGTAGGAGAACCCCATCCATAAACTACTAACAACTGACGAGCAGCATCGAAATGCTGGCAAGTGATAGCAATGTCTCGGTCACTAACTCTCAACTGATTAGAAACATGATGGCACTGGCTTGACTGTCTCCTACAAACCTCCTCTGATGCACTGTCTAAAGGAGTATCCTCAAAGTTACTAGTCTCTAGAGTATTACCATCCATGTCCTGTGAATCAACTTTAAAGCTCATATCAACATACAGAGTATCAAAAACTATAGCACTGCTATCCAACTCCTCTGTACCCAAAGAAACTAAGTCTTCAAAACTTCCCACTGCATCCTCTTGGATGTCATCAATGCCAATATGATCCTAGGACTCATCTATACACACTGCCAAATATGAAAGATCATCAACACATTCCAGCAAGTATGGTCGACTGGATATATGAAAAAAGCCCAACACCAGTGTATAAAAACTAATACCAACATCGGACAAGATGCTAGCACAAGAAAAGACAACACCGTGCAATCTGCTAATCAAATCCATGATAGAACCCAAACAAACACTGCTACCAAAAAGTGTTAAAGATCTCCTGTCAACTGAATCCCAAATGCCAATATAACAATCTTGAGTCCATATCTGTAAACTAGAATCAGCTGGTAACTCAAGCAAAATCCTCACTTGAGTAATATGACCAATACCAACTAACTCCACATACCTTTCATGATGAGATAATAAAGTCACAATACTATATTTGTTCACTTTTGACTGGCTGGACAAATCATGTGAAGTACTACCAACCTTAACCTCATGTGACGAAGCATCTAACTGTGCCTGGTACTCTTTCCCAACAAAGTCATGAATGCTCAATGTCTTCTCATCTCTATCAGGTATCTCACCATCATGCACAACAACATCCTCATAATCATCATCTAAACCCACTACCTCCTATGGCAGAGTAGAATCTGAGACCTGTGCCTGGCTATAAGCTAGTTTCTCAAACTCCTCATGCAAGTTCTTAGTAATTGTGTCATCTTCCCTGTGAGAAAATCTGCCAAATAGAAATCCAGTCAACTTATCCACCTTAGCTGGGTTAGACAACATGTCATTCATTATACGGTGGTGCTCAACCAACTGTTTAGACATGTCATGGCTTATTTTCCTAAGTTTATCGCGAATGTCTAAATAACCATCCTTTCTACTATTTTGACTTTGTATATCAATTGTCCAAGATCGTGTCCTCTGAGAGTTTGTACTATACCTGTCCATTCTAGATAAAGTAGAGTGTAACCCCAATAGGATATAACTTCTTCAAACACCAAGAACTAATATGCAAATGATTAGAAGTAACATGCAACCATAGATTTTGACATGCAACTGATTAGAAGAAACATGCAACCACCAAATTCAGCAAGAACTAACATGCAAATGATTAGAAGTAGCATGCAACCATAAATTTTGACATGCAGCTGATTAGAAGCAACATGCAATCATAAATTATGACATGCAAGATCTGGGTAGTTGTCAAAACTGACATGCAAGATCTGGGTAGTTGTCAAAACTGACATGCAAGCTTCTACAACCACCAAATTCACCAAGAACTAACATGAAAATGATTAGAAGTAGCATGCAACCATAAATTTTGACATGCAGCTGATTAAAAGCAACATGCAATCATAAATTATGACATGCAAGATCTGGGTAGTTGTCAAAACTGACATGCAAGCTTCTACAAACCCTCAGGCTAGCAAGATCATGGCTCTGATACCACTGAAATTTCCCTTTTCTGATTTTATATGATATTTCCAACCTCTAATCAGATCTTTAAGATCAAACAACTAATATCACAAAGATCCACCAAATTTCTCAAGAAACCCCAAATCGGGTATGCTGAAAATAGTGCCAAAAGCTTCACAACTTCACAAATTATTAATAAATCTGAAAATGGACATTTTTACAGAAATTTCAGCAGCATAATAGCCTACAAAATGAAGTTTCTAGATCTGTATAGCCTTTACACAACAGTTCACAAATGTAGGACAAAAACTATGCTCATCGAGCTCCCGAAATTAACACAAAAATGCTCGAAAACACCACAAAACACTAATAATCTATCTCAGAAGTTTAATCACATCCCAATACATATATTCAGCTCTATTTTAACACCTTAAAGTCTGAAATACAGCAGCAACCCAAACTGATATGAAACACTCAGCTGTAAACACCAAACTCATACAATAAACACACCCAAAAACCCACAAATCTGCACTGTTCAGCACAAAGGAAAACTCTGTATGAGCATGCACATGGAATGGCTTCAAACTCCCATCCTTATCCTTCTCAGAAACCTAAAAAATTCCGTTCTTGGGTCTCCCTGGAAACCTGCAAACTCCCGTTCTTGGGTCTCCTTCTCCACAGGTTTGGCAGCCTCTGAAGAATAACAAAGAATGAGCAAAAATCAAGTTCTGGAATCAGCCCAAAATGCCTCCAAACCCCCTAAAAGAGGGCATAACCATAACTCACGTCCAAGAGAGGTTAATGAAACATATTTTAATAATAATTTTCATTTATTAGTCCAACGGTTTCCAAAGATTAACCCCCTTTTTCTGAAACTTCACTTTCTTGGGCCTGCCTGCCTTAGCAAAGATTATTATTTTTTAATTATTTGAAAAGGGGACATGACAATCATGTTTCCTCCTAGTCTTATAAATACAATCTACTAGCAAATGCAATAATAGAAATGAGAAGGAAATATGGTTAATATTCTTGAAGTAATTCAAAATATGGAAGTGTTAATAATAAATTACCTAAAAGTAGTGCTTTAGGGTGATATACCACTTAATTTCATAGTAGATGGCATCCCAAGGCTTAGGGAGGGCTTCCCATGAAAACCCTCCACACATTCATGTTGGTTCCTTCTTGAGTTTGAAAAATTTCCACAAACTAGCTTCCTCATAAACCTTAGCCTACCTCCACCATTTACTTCCTTCCATAGTAATTTCTCTAACCATCATAATGTTTTTCTCAGAGATGTCAAATCCCATAACATTGACAATCACCTTTTTGTCCTTCCAAGTCTGGAAGAACTACATCGATACAATCTTGTCGTACTTCACTATACCCTCCATATATGGTAAGAGGTCACATTCTTGCAAGTAGACCATTTTCACCTCACTACTACAGATACCTTCCTCCACATCCACTAGTTCAATGTAGTCACTAATGCCCATGCCTTCTCTCGAATCAACCACCAAATCTATAGATGATATAGCCTTGCTATAGGTATGGTAGTTACCAAATATAAAATGAAAAGCCTCAACAATAAAAATGAAAAGGCATTGCATAATCATCATAACTCTGTAAGGTTTCGCAAAAAACAAAAGTCCACCCTCCATGGCATGTGTGAGGCTGTGAGCGATCTCTTTCCCTCTGTAAATAGCTGACACCAGTTATAGTTTGTGTGAAAATTCAGCAACTTGTCATTTTGATTATTAGAAGGTCATTCTCTATATCTTGCTAAATCCACCCTATGCATCCTTCTTCAGTAGTAATCAATATTCATGACAATCAAAACATTAATGCATATCATCATACAATCTTTCTTTGAATTAGTTAAGGTGGTTAGACACAAGAGTTTTTTATTCCAAAAATACTGTAGTAGAAAATTAATAACTAATTGTTTATTTAGAATAAAAATACCCAAAAATATATGTCACATCCATAAATGAGTCTAATTCTTATATCTAGAATCTTAATAAAAATAGAATCATTTAATTTTGATTAAGGTGTTCAGACATGCATCTACTTCTTATTTTTGTCCTAAACTTTTTGTATTATTGCATTAAAAATAAAAATTTTGACTGATCAATTTTTATTTTTATTTCCAGATAAGATCTAGTAGTTTAGAAACTAAATTCAATTTCCTAGATATTATTTCCTATCAAAATTTTGATAGAAAGTTTATAACGAGTTGAAAATTGCATGTCGAGTTGATATAACCTTGATTTGTTAATTTTTCATTGTCACTTAAGGGCATAGTTTGGTTGACCATGGTCCTATACATGCCTATATATTTAACCTGATTTCAATAGGATTATGTTAGATACAATTAGATGCACACTAGATAATATAAAATCTATGCTTAAAATATGTTGGTATGCATCAAGGTGTTGAAATTTTTCATCTTTGATTGTAATTAAAGGTGAATGATGAGAAAAATTCAACGCCACAAAGCAACTCAAAATTTTTTAAATATAGAAGATATATTAGCTATTAACAACCACAAAATGCATAATATATTGTGCAAATTGATTTATTAGATTTACCATTTAGTGTTATAAGTTATGTTTAGAAATAGGAAATATTGAGAGGGGAGATGGATGAGAGAATATCAGTATTTCACAAAACTTGTCCAATTATGGATATCTTTAATAATCATTGAACATGCACATGTAATCAAATTGAAAAATAAACATAACGATAACACAATGCAGCTCATAGCATCATTATTTGTTAATTAGGAAACCCTGGCCAAGGGAAAAGCCTAGTGGGGATGGTGCCCACAGGATGATGCATTAATATAAAAAAAATTTGCAAAAGGATGGACCTTTTTAGGAGTCAATGAAATACATTCAGTAGATATGAGTCCCTGTCAAAAGATTCCAACCCTGTTAGGAGTTGAAAGGAAGATAGATGGACCAAATGTCAAAATTTCTTTAGTACTATTCGTTTAGTGGTAAAATGAAAGCACTATAATAAGCTATAGGTCTCCACTTTATGTGGTCACTAAGCCATTCAAATATGTGTGTGAGGGAAAAGGAAAAATTTCCATGCATGATTCCACTTATGATCCAAATCAGATTAGCTAGGACCCAAAGCAAGAAGTGAGCCAATGCCAAACTTAGATTATAAAGAGGAATAGGATACAAGGAAATGTACTCTCTTAGATCCTACGTAGGTCTAATAGGAAATGTTCTCTCTGTGTTAGTTTGATACCCCATAGTCATATATCCCCCTCCTTAGGATGACTATGTAGCCATAAACATTGTAAGGAAGAGAAACAAGGCTAACAACTTCTATCAAGAAGGAGATATCCTCTATCAATAGTGTATACCATAAAATTAGCAAAGAGTGTAGGCTCTTATAAGCTAAGGAAATAGATAATTTATGAAAGGATATGTCACTTATTAGAAAATACCCTTGAAAGGAGGATATCTTATGTACAAGACATTTTCCTTCAAGAGGAGTGTCGTGAAAAAAGATATGACTTCAAAGAAGAACAAAGATGCACCTATTGAGTCTCTTATGTAGAGGTGGAGTAAGGATCCTTGGAAGAATGATGACAAGCTCTAGAGAACAAAGTAAGGAAAAATGTTTATAATTAAAAGAGTTTTGCAAGTAGAGAAGAGGTGATAATCAAGGACATGAACCTCTTGTATAAAAGAGAAAGTCATGATCAAAACATCATTCCTTATAAAAAAAAAAATATCACATAGTAAACAAATGCCACTATACTAAGGAAAGTAGATCCTTAGATAAAGAAAAAGAACATAGATAAAGGTGTTGCCCCACAAGCATAACACAAGAAACTAATTATATGACAATATTATATGAGATATAAAGATGTGGGGAGCAACCAATAATTATGCACAAACCATCCAATATCAACAAGAATAGGGTCATATCATAGAAGGATAGATAAAAAAAAAACATCATAGGATAGCCTACTCTAAATATCATAAGCTAGTAAGAGAAGGTATCATAGACAATGTAAGCTATAGATAATTATCAATTGAGAAACATTAATATCCAAGATAATAGAAAGATAGTTGTTAGGTAAAACATGCACAGTCCTGCATGTAACAAAAGCTTTTCATACCAAAATAAAAAAAATGTATCATAAAATAATACGATGTATAGAGAAATGATAAAAAAGAGATGAAATATGCTATATTTATAATAAGAGAGAACATGAAAAATTAAGATGAAAATATCCATCTAAGTGATATACATAATAAAAATATCAAGTTGTATAACCAATCAATGTAAACACATTAAATAATACACACCTAAACAGGATAAAACAATAATGGATAACCTAAGATGCCATATCAATATTAACTATACAATTAAGAAAGGATATCTAGGTGTCAAATAACCAAAATAGATCCCAAAAAATGATGATCCTTGTGCCGTAGTGATTGTGAACAAGGAGAAAGGCTTATTGTACCAGTCTTAACCATATTATACAAAATAACAAGGAGTGATGACAATAGGGGTTAGAAATGCAAAGTATTGTTGTGAAGAAGAAAGTAAATATATTTTTTATAAGAAATTTTACCGTATTCATTGTTTTAATGAATATAGATGATAAACTCTTCAAAATTATGAAGAAAATATTTAGTAGTATAGAAAAAAGGACATTTAAATATAGTAATGGCATTCAAATTAACAATTGATATTTTAAGTTTGGAGCTTGCAAAAGGTGATGATAAACCCTAAAGGCTAACACTTCTCTAGTATCAATAGGAGAAAGGTGTGGAATTGGAAGAAGAAGATGTAAAGGAGGTTGAGGTAGATGAGGAGAAGAAGAAGGATAATTAGAAGAAGGAATATGATGAAGACCTCACTTATGATTTTGTGTAGGAAATTGAAAAGCTAAAAAATTAGCAAATAAAGGGTCTAATGGGGAAGAATTATTAATAGTAAATCAAGAAATTTAAAAACTAATAATACTTTCCATAACTAAAAGGAAATCCTAATAGAAATTAAGAAATTAACAAGTATTCTAGAATCATTAGAAAATGATGGAACTATTCATCATTAACTATCATGAATAATTGAGTCCTCTAGAATTTTCAGTTCCTTTTAACATCTATAAAGGTAGTGTCTCTTTCAGTGTTCAACATTTGTCATCAGTTTGTCACTGTTCAATAGTGTAGGGTTTAGAATGGAAACAACTATAGTGGTTTTCCATGCCTTAGAAGGTAGGATGATGGATTTTAAGGATAATGTCAAACCTGAAAGATTGAATAGAATTCTTAATTCATTGAATGATCTTTCAAGGGTAGTGGTCAATAGATTTTTAGGTGAGCATACCTTCAACTATGCCTATACTTGGAGGATGAACAACTCTATCATAGGGTCCTTTATATTGTGTCTAGCAAGGGCAAAGATAGAGCATGGTATGATCATCAATTTGTGTTGTGACATCTTTGACTTAACTTGGGCAGAAGGGATGGAACATGTAGTGATAAGCAATGTCAATCAGAGGATTCTATTCTTGGAAATATACATGAGCCCTGGTAGCTTAGGTCAAGCTAAGGTTTTTAGGTGCCTAATTCTAATTATTAGTGATAATTTCAAATTTTACCAAGCTTGGTGGAAAATGGAGGCTTACATTTCCTTCCTCCTGCATTGGAGAGGTTTAGTGGTTGTGCCTAATATGGAATAGATTCAAAGTTACTTGAATCTATATAATGTGTTTGTTGAACCAAAGGTTGATCTGGGAAATATGAAGAATGTTGAAATCATACTCCCTAATCTGCATGAATCAAGAAAAGAATAGACTACCTTCATATTTCCTCTAGGACGCCCAATTACAAACAGCAAAGAAGTCACAAAGATCATCATGCTCTACATAAAAAAGGATGACATATAGAAGGCTAGTCTTCAGAAATATATGTAGTGGCTCTTGTGTGTAGGATTTTGGTTTCTAGGTATTTGTTTTAGTTCATTTTATTTTGAGGTGGTCATAGGCCCTTTTTTTTTGTTTTGGTTCTCTTGTATGCCTCAGTCCTTTAGGATTTTATCTCTAGGTTTCTAATTATATCTTTAATCTGGTCATCTTAGTTTGTAATCATTATTATAGTTATGTGCCTTGTATGGAGCAGGCTATATATATATTAATATATCAAAAACTTTTTATACATTGTCAATCTTTAAATGGGGTAGCTTTAGGTTTTTGATTCTTATCCTACTTATTATTTGGTTATCTTGTTCTCGGTATCCTTTTGGTAGATCACTGATCAGATATATCGAATGTTGTTTTAAGTTCTTTCTATTGAAAGTATAAAGGGCTATAAGCAATGCTAAATTATGAATCTAAAAAGGGATTAAAATAGAATTCAAATTAGGTCTCGTCTATAAGCAAAAGTTAAACCCAAACTAGTAAATTAAGCATAGGAAAGTTAGGATATCTTAACACTAGAAAGAATTAAGAATGAAAAGTAGTTTTTAATTAATGCAAGGTAGAATACTACACCATCAAATAGAATCATCAAACGAGAAGTATCTAAATTAATTATAGAGTCTATGAACAAAATGGTTAGAGATCAACTTATTAGTTTCCACATCAGGTGTTGTTATTATTAGTGGGTAATGACTTCCTGCAAATTAAAGGAAGATAGGAACTTTTGTTCATCTTTCCATATTTGGTTTTGATCATTTCCTATTATCAAGAACAAATAAGTACCATCTCAAAAGAGGTAGACACATCTAAATTAAGGAAGTAAATTCTAAAACCTACAATCGATAGGAAATATGTAAAAATAATAATTGAGAATGATATCTTTAAAACATCTAAGATTAATTAACATTTAAAATTATAGATTACCTTTAATCATTAGAAAGGATGGGAATTGTGATATTTCTATTAGGATTTAACGGTGTGATTTTGAGTATGGTATTTTTAAGACTTTGTTATTTATATGATCTTAGAAGCTGGAATCTAACCTTATATGCAAGTGAGCAGTGTTATTGATGTAGTTTCCATATAAATACCACAATCTAGAAAGGATATTCATTTCTATGGACAAGATTCACCTTGTTTCTGCTCTTGTCAAGGAAATATTTTGATTAAAACACATTTATGTAGAATAAAAAGAGATGGTGTAAACTGGGGTATGCCCCTTTTAATTTGTACAATATAGGACTTTGGTCCTAGTCAAGACTGGAGGTTTTCTTAATCTGTTCTTTCATACTAGTGCCCTTTTGAATGGATGAACCATGTAATTTTTTTCATTTATTAAATAATAATACGAGGCTTCGGTTGTTTACTGATATATATATATATATATACATACATACATACATACATATATATATATATATATATATATATATATATATATATATATATATATATACATACATATATATATATATATATATATGTATGTATATATATATATATATATATATATATATATATATATATAGTAACTTTCTTTAAAAGGATTTACAAAAATTTAACTATTTTTGTCAAATTATGGTGT
>CM053792.1:411956263-411996263 GCA_028749045.1 Cupressus sempervirens | reverse complement strand
TTATTTCTCTATTCAATATGGAAACCTTCTCTCTCTCTCTCTCTCTCTCTCTCTCTCTCTCTCTCTCTCTCTCTCTATGGTTTCTTTTGAAACTCTTAGGTGCTTTAGCTTTTTGAAAAACTTTATGTAGATTCTTGGTGGGTTTTTATAGATCTCAGTTAGGCTAGTCTCCATTATTTCAAGGTGCATCATTTTGCATGCTTCGAATTTGAAGCCAATGGATTCAGAATCTAATTTGATATTATTTTTGGATTTTTTGGGCTTTCTTTTGGGTGTCCTTTCATTCTTCTTTAGCCCTTTGATCAATCTGCTTCAAACTTCATCACCTTTTAGATATTCACATTTTTTTCATAAAAAATGTGTCATGACATCTCTCAACTACAACAACATAAATTTACCATAACATGGTATCCGAGTAGGTTGATTGAATTTCATAGAATTTTCCAAAATTATTTAGAAAAATTCGAGCCTCTTTTGATTTGGATTTTTTCTAGAAATGTGGTTTTCGATTTCTTGAAATAAAAATCATTAGAGATTTTTAATAGAACATTTTTGGTTAGTCTTCAAAGATCTTTGTAGAAAATTACAAGCTTCATTGAGGGTTTTGATTACGTGATTTCTTGGTTTGGGAAAATGTCTCTAAGTTTTGAAGTTTTCATGTTCTTGCATATGTCTTTAATATACAATTTTTTACTTGCATGTACTTGCATGCACTTGCATGTTACTTACAGGTGTTATTTTTCCCGTCCTTTGTCAAAGCTTAACTAAATTATGGAGTTGCAATGCTAAGGCAACCTTTCTTTTGGCACCCCATTTCATGTCATGAAGAAGCATTTTTTAATTATTTTTATTTGATGTTTTAGATTTTTTTCAACTATTTTATTTCATAGTGTAGACTTTACATTGGTAATAATAATATAGTTTTCAAAATTAAAGCACTTGTACATGGATATTTTTTTTTAATAAATAAAGTGGTACAATGTCAACACCCTGTCATTAATGCCTAACATGTGGAATTCTTTAAAATAATCTGAACTTTTGAAATATAAAATTAATTTTACTCCCTACTAATAATTTTGCTTAAATCATTTCTATATATGAAAATCTCAAAACTATAGTACATATGGAAATATTTCAAAAATATTTACAAATCACTATTGCATCTAATCAATGCAATAGTATCCTCGAACTAATAAATATTTAAAATTAGATAAAAGAACGCCTGACATATATAGAAAAAATTAATAAAACAAAGTTTTGGAAAGGGACTTTCTTGTACACGAAAAGGCCAATTGATAACCGCAAGGAACACGGTCTGCTCAACAACTGTTGAATTACTGACGGCTTACAGGTCTTCCACGTTGCTCTGTGCATCTCTTTATATTATGAAATTTAATTCAATAACTACATCTCATCGACCTTCGTTTCAAACAATTAATTTCCAATCTACCGAAGATAAAGGAATAATATTTAAGAACAGCTCCAGCGGAGTGCTCAAATACGTACAGACGGAATCTGACCGGAATACTATCTGTTACAGAGAATAGCTGCGGAATATTATTTTTCTAAGCGTTTTCATTGTTTTAGTTGGGTACTTTTCGCTATGTTTTCTAAGAAGAAAGAACGTGAAAAAGCCCTGCAAGGCCCTTCTTAACTATCCCATTGTCGGCTGCGCATTCGAGTTCTTGAAAAATCGTCACAGATTGCTGCAATGGCTCACAGAAACCATGGAAATTATGCCAACAAATACATTCAGGGGAGAGATATCATTACAGCAAATCCTGCAAACGTGGAGCATATTCTCAAAACTAAATTTGAAGACTACCAAAAGGGAGAACGCTTCACCTTTCTTCTCCACGATTTCTTGGGTCGAGGTATTTTCAATGCCGACGGTGACCTGTGGAAGATGCAAAGAAAGACAGCAAGCTACGAATCTAACACCAACTCTCTCAGAAGCTTCGTGGTGGAGACGGTGCAGTGGGAGATTGGGAACCGGCTGGTGCCCGTCCTAACCAACGCAGCTGAAACGGGTGAGTGTTTAGATTTGCATTTGACAATATTTGTAGCGTAGCGTTTGGGGTGGATCCTGCCTGTCTACTCCCCTCAATGCCCATCTCACCATTTGCAAAGACTTTTGACGATGCCACTGAAATTAGCGCCGGAAGGTTCTATTCTGCTCTTTCACTTTCGTGGAGAGTGATGCGCGTGCTCAACATTGGCTCTGAAAAGCGTTTGCGGGAAGCTATTGATGTTGTGGACAAATTCGCTATGGATGTGGTCTATAGCAGAAGGAAGGAGATTTCGCCGAGTACGGGAGGCACTGGGAGAGAGGATCTGCTTTCGAGGTTCATGGCGGCTCTTTCAAACAAGTCGGTGCATGAATTACGGTCGGATGATCAGTCGGAAAGTGAGGGCCAGGAATCAAGTGATGCGATGGATAATTTTTTGAAGGAGATGGTGGTGACCTTTGCTTTGGCAGGCAGAGATAGCACTTCTGCTGCTCTCACATGGTTTATCTGGCTTCTCTCCTCTCACCAGAGTGTAGAGCAAGCCATCCACGCTGAAATCTTACATATATTAGGTAAGAGATCGCGCTCCACAAGAGCTGATGAAGACGGGGTTAATTTCAGCTTTGAGGAATTGAAGGATATGAATTATTTGCATGCTGCTCTGTGCGAGTCGATGCGGCTTTATCCGCCGGTGGCTGTTGATACTAAACTTGCCTCCAAAGACGATGTTTTACCAGACGGGACTTGTGTGAAGAAGGGAACACATCTGAATTACTGTAGTTATGCGATGGGCAGGATGGAAAGTATTTGGGTTAGTGACTGTTTGCAGTTTAATCCCCAGAGATGGTAGAAAGAAGGGGAATTTGTGGGAGAGAATCCATACAAGTTTTCAGTATTCCATGCTGGACCTCGATTATGTCTGGGCAAAGAGATGGCGTTCATACAGATGAAATCTATTGTGGCTTCAATTATTCAAAGTTTCCGTTTGGAGATTGATGATGGGATTGCGTGTCCGATTATGTGGTGTCTCTGACCATGCGAATGAGAGGTGGGCTGCCCATTACTGTCCGATGTCGACGAGGATAATGCATCTGCTTGATGGGCATATTACGTATGAAAGATATTTCTGAATTAGTTGAACGATCATGTGCTTATCTAGCATATTATGTTATTATATTCAGCCTTCTTTATTCAAATTGTCATGTTCAACTACCAGTTTAAAGATCAAGTGGTGACAATATTCTAAAATAATTTTTAAATAATTGTTGATTCTTGGTAATGATTTATGTGATAAGTTACCGAAAGGATAGGCTACCTAAGGAAAAGCTAAATGAACGACCAAATTTGATGGACGAGTATAATCCCACATTTAAATGATTTATACTAACAAGGAAGTGCTAATGAAATGGATGAATAATGTTGTAGAAAAGTATGTGCTCCATACTTGATAATTGCTTAGATATTGCTTGACAACTAAGTCAATAACGCAGTGGGCAATTCATTATTGCTGGCTCTTGCAGCACCTAAGCAAATAATTCTACAAGGTCAATTTCTCGCAGAAAGTCTTTCTAAAATATTAGCTATAGGGCTTCGATTATGAAAGGGAAAGAACTGGCATCCACCGAGATCATAACTGCTGTGGCTTATATTATTAAACTTTTGGAAATATATAAATATATAATTTCAGTTGGCGGTTGCAATTAATGTACAAATTTGGGGAAAGTTTTTTTTAAAAAAATTTTAGACCTTTTTTTTATAAACTTTTAGAAATATCTAATTTTAGTTGGTGCTTGCAATTAATGCTTGTTTTTCATAAAATAAATGTATCCTTGATATTTAATATCTTCTAATTAATCAAAAATTCTAAACAACTAAAAGAAACTAGACACAAATTACAATTAAGTGTCAATAAAAAATGTGGTGTTATTGACCATAAGCAAGAAAGACTTAATACCATTACAAAAAATGTCCTTTCCCCTAAGATTGTGTAATTAGTTTTATACGTAGACCAAGACTTTGAAATAGATCTTTTTTCTTTGGAAAAAAGATAATTATAATTAGAATGCATAATATTTAGTATAGTAAATAATTTATATTCAAAACTGAATACTATGTCATGAATATTTGTTCTTTTGTATAATAATATTGGTCTATATGTATTGGGTAGTTGATTAATTCAGGGATGGACTAAAAGATAATTAAAGTTAATTTATTATTGCAAACTATCTTTAGTAAATTTATTATTATAAACTATCTTTAGTACATGCATATGGTGAGAAGTGCTTTGTTTTGTCGTATTATAATAAAAATATACATTGTCTAGTTGAGAGATGAGCTATAACACTAATTTAAAGATATGATAGGTAAAATTAATAATATCAATATGTTCAATACAATACTAATAAAGTAATAAAATTATATAAAATCTCATTTAATAATGTAATAAAATTATATGATTATTTCATATAATTTAGAATCAACCAATCCTATTAATACTCATCTCTTAATGAGAGGCTCATTTTTTTCAATCATTAGCTGAATACCATTAAGGTTAATATGTCAATTACCCAAAAAATTACATAATTAGTAGAACAAAAAATTAATATTTTGAAATAGATGTTTTTCCTTATATAAAATAATTAAAATAGGACATTTAGAATAATAAATAAGTTAAAGTGGAAAAAAGTGTTACGAAATAGACATTTCTTGTTTTAGTATTATGAGATTATTCTTTGTTTGGTAGTTGATAGATGAAATATGAAATATCAATTTAGACATATTTTTAATAATCTAGAGAGAGAGAGAGAGGGCGGGGGGGGGGGGGGGGGAGGAGGAGAGATCTAAAACCTAGAATGGAGTGAAGTCATAAAGGATGAGAAAAAAATAATTTTGTGAAGGCAAGAATGCCATGTGACCGTTTGGATGGAGGTACTAGAGACTATGCTTATGTGGAGGAGATTGAACTGCCTGTGACTTATGCACTAATGTAAAGTCTCAAAGAAGTGCATAGGAGAGAAGGGTAGGTGGGAGTGTTGACATTAAGGTCAATTTGTCTATCAGTGAATCAACACTTAGTCAAATGGTTACATTGCCACCAAGCTCTACCATTGCTACCGAGCTTATCATTCATCTAGCAATGTTAACCAAGTGTCTCAGTTACTACTAAGCTAAACAAATAGTTTGTAGTTCATGTCAAGCTACACAACATCGACTGAGCATTAGAGACAGTTTACAATATAGACTGAGCATAGCAGTGTCTATCGAGCTATCTAGTGGATCTGATGAAGACTCCACTATTAACTAAGTTGTGTAGTGTTAAAAAGCTCTATAGTGTCTACCTTGCTCACAATGTTAACTCAGTGAATCTAGTGTTGACCGTGTCATGCAATGTCAACTAAGTGATTATGCAGCTACTGAGTTTCCCATTGTTCACTGGGTCACATAGTGCTGACTGAGTTTGAGCTACTTGAAGAGTGATGAGTATGGATGGAGCTTCAACTTCAACTGATTGCTAGAGTTTTCTAAGCATTGATAGTGTCTATCATGTATCAAAAAATCAATGAGTTTTTCTTTTGAACCTAAGTTATAGCAGTTGGATAGACTTTGAGAATTATGATAAATTTGGTGTTGTAGTCAACTCTAGAAGGTAATGAATTGGATTGGTATAAATGTAATGCATTGTATCATATGCAAATATGTATGTGAAGATGTATACAGAGTGGCTGAGGGTGAATTGAAGAATGGTACAAGTAGTATAAGGGACAACATGGATTTATATACTATAACCAAGTGAACATTGCAATACAAGGAATCTCATTCAGTAAATCAAAGTTGGAGATCAGAGATCAACCATTGATTCATCCTAATAGGCACATCATTCAAATCCTTTAATGGGGTAGACTTAATAGTCTTTTGGTAAATCTTCTAACCAAGTGCATACTTCATTGCGTGTTTGTAAATCCTTTAACAAGGTGGACCTCATGGTCCTTATTGCCCCTAATAGGGAAAATCACCATAAGTGGTCAATTGTAAGCTGTAATTGGTTACCTTTATAATACATTAGTAAAGCTTGTGCATATCATCCCCACCCCAATTTTGTTTTCTAATTGAAAGGTTTCTAGGTTACCATATGTTGTGTCAAAGTGCTATGATTGTTTTATCACTTTCATTCTGTCATGCATGCAATTAGATTAGAATAATATATGAAGGATTAATTGGTGAAATAATGTAAAGATTTTCTTGGTTCTTGATTCACCCCCCCCCCCCCCCCCCCCCCCCCCCCCCCTCTCAGTAACCTAGCCTACCTTATATTTCCAACAATTGGTACCAAAGCTATTGCAAATCAGAAGTTTGATAGATTGGGATAAGATTAAAGGCAATGGAGGTATACAGGCTAGATAAGGCTATTAAGAATGACAAGTTGGATCTAGTATTGGCCATTAGACAACTCAAGAAAGAAAAGGAGAAACTCTCTCAATCATTGAAAAGAAGGAAAGATCTTGCAGTACAAATGGATGACAATCTCTTACACTAAAAGAATAATTGAAGACTTATGTCTAGAAAGAAATTCAGATGAAGCTAATGCAATAATCAAAGACCTATTGGAGAAGAATTACAATCTTCAAGAAGTCAAAGAGCTGAAAAGAGAGAAAGAAATCCAATCAATCAGATTATGTGAAGTCATGGAAGAAAAATACAAACCAGAAGAAGTGATAGACGAAAAGGACAATGAAATTAAACAACTATCGCTTCAACAAACAGGCTACATTGATCAACTCAATGATGCAAATCAAGAGCTTATAAATCTAAGGACGAAGAGTAAAAGACTACAGAATGATCTCAATATTGAAAACAAAAGCAATGAAATAATGATGGAATCTTAGGAAAACATGAATCAATTAAATGATCAAAGTTAGTATAGACACAAAGGTAAAGATGGAGTAGGATATACAGAAGAAGGTGAATCATCTTAGCAAGGAGCTCGACAGAACAAAGAGCTACTTGAAATTATTGTGGTAAGATAGGTCATACATCAAAAAAATGTTGGAGCAATGGTAAAGAAAAAATCAATGAAAAGTGTTACAGTTGCAACAAGCATGGACATAGAGCAAGTGACATGGAAAAGTCACAATTGCAAGAAACAAGGACAAGAATCTTCAGAATGAAAAACCAATAAGTGGAACCTATTAGAACAAGTTGTGAAAGAAATATTTGGATGGGATTACACCAAATGGTGTAGATGTCAATACTGTGGTGAATTTGGGAACATTGGAGAAAATTATGTGAAACATCACATGAGGAAAAAAGATACTACAAAGAGATGTTTTATTTGTACAAAACTTGGACATCTTGCCAAGAACTATATAAACATAGGAAGAATTCAAGATGTAAAGAAAGCCAAAGCTAACAATAGAAGAAAACAAATGAGGTAGAAATGGATATTGAAATCTCTAAAAAATGCAAGCCAAAATCATGAAGGGTATGACACCCAAGTTAATGAGTTGAGTGAAGAAAACATATCAACTTAATTCCCTATGAAGATCATTGGAACTATGAGTAAGAAGAAGTCATTTAACACATGTTTCATCTAGCATAGAGAAATATCCATATTAGCATTCAAGATGCACAAGGATCACTAATTGATAAAAACGTTCAAGACCTTATTGAGCATAGTTAGGTTATATATCATTTCATAATGCAAACACCGATTTTGTAACCCTACCAAGTACCAAGGCTAGACCAAATGGTGATAATGTTATTTAGTTTTGAAGTTCACTAAGTTGGTAGTTCTTGTCAAGTCAAGAGACCCTACTAAGTTGAAGGTGTCATCCAAGCATTAAATAATAAACTTAGTGGAGGATAGCCTATTGACCAAGTGAGTATATGTACAAAGCATTAATGGTGATTGAAAAGACAAAATTCATTAAAAGAAAGAAATCAAACACATTGTTTCACCACAAATTTTCAAATCATAGAGTGCAGAGTGGAATTAGAGTTTCCAAGTGATTTAAGCTATTGTTGTTGAAGATTCTCCCAGTTTCAAAACCCTACTAAGCGATGGCATCTTCGACTAAAAAAGTGAAGAAAGGATAAAAAATGTTGTTTCGCAAAGTGGATTGCAAGGCTCCTGCATTCAAGTTGAGTCCAATAATTGTAGAGACATTAGAACCTACTAGAGCACAATCATAAATTCCGCCCAAGGTACTTCTTCTCCATGATATTCATTTGTTCTATCATTGTTCAATCTGAGAACTTGGAACCCTAAAAAATCAATGAAGTGTTCAATTAGTTATGTGTGGATAACATTCTCAAACCCATGGATAATCATTTGGAAACAAAGGGCTTAAAAAATATTCTACATATATGAAGGACTTTCAAGTCAAATGGATCAAATTTATTATGAGTTGAGTTCACAATGGACAATTTTGGTTAGAGAACCCTATCTCGATAACAAAGGAGATGATACATATAGTCACTGGATTACCCATGTCAAATAAAGATGAGACCACCAAAACCTTAGGTTGGGAAGAGTTGTCAAAGCATGAAGAGGCATGAAGCTAAGTGGTTTAATACACATGGAGTTGAAGTTTGGGATCCATGTGATTTCTCACAAGATATACAACTCAAGCCAATTGAAAAACATGTTGTGTGAGGTTGTTGATATGGCATACAAGGTGGTAAAGAATAACTTTTCTTTCAACCTTACTGAGTTATTGTTGAACCAATTCTACAAAAATATGGAAACATTAGAGTGTAAAAGAACAACCCATGTAAGTTTGGTTCTCTTTTCACATGTCTATTTTTCATTGTTCAAAAGTTTTTCCCTTCCAAAGGATCTATAGTATGGAGAAAGGATGTTCCAATATTATACCAAATTACTGAATATATAGTAGAAATGGGTAAGAATTTTAGTAGCATTATGGATAATTACTTTGTGTCATTCAAGGAAAATATCTAAAATAAGATTTAGGATACCCTAGAAGCTTGTAGAAGACTATGAGCAAGATATTTGTTTCATGGTTGACTGTGAAAAAGTTTATATTCAAGTAGTCAGGCCTAGAGTGGCATGGGTTAAGCCTCTGGATTATGAGGTTAACATTGATGACACTAAGGATATCATTAAAGCTCTATTGAATGAGCCTATGGATCCTAAAGCCACCTATTTTGGAACATATCATGAGGAAAAGGCCAAAATAGAGCTTGAGATATAGATACCTTAAGTAGTCACCAAAGGAAGGAAGAGGATAGAGAAAATAATAAAGAATACCAAGTGATCAAGCTCTTCTCTAATGCTTATCGAGGGAAAAGGATATGATTTGGAAGATGATGAAGTAGAGGAAACTAAATTTGAGAAGGAAGAGCCTGCCAAGAAGAAGGGGAAAGTTATTATAACCAAACCTACTGAGTCTTTCATTGTAGTATTTAAAAGAAGAGCAAAAAAATCCTTGAAGAAGCTAAATTTAGGTGAAGATGAAGCATAATAGATTATCTTCAAAAGATCTACACCTACACTTCAAGAAAAATTAAAGAAGATGGAAGGAGTGGGCATGGAATGTTTTAAGTCTCTTAAGTATGAGACTAGAAGTGAAGAAGAGAACAAGTAGATTGAGGATACTATTATGGAAAAATTGGGCGAGTGGAAATATTCACCTTATGAGATTTCACAAAAAATTTCAAATGAACTTTTTGAGGTAGTTAAGCCTAGATGGGACAGTGCAATGAAAACTGCTAAGGACATCTATGAACAAACTTTGAGATAGCTTGTGCCTAGTATTGCTGAAAAAGGAGGTGAAGGAATCCTTCAAGAAAAATGAGAAGAATCTCACTCTTAAATTAAGCACATGTCTGATATTGCTTAAGGACATTGAATCTATGGTGCAATATACTTCTATTGCATGGAAAAATATCTATGGGTTGCATAAACCTAGTGAATTTGTGGTGCATGTTTGATGAGAAAGATGGTAAAGATGATGATGTAGAAGAAGAAGAAGAAGAAGAAGAAGAAGAAGAAATAAAAGATGATATAGATGATGTTGGTCTTGATGATGAGGACAAAGGATAGAAAGCCACTGAGGAAAGTCTTCTAGAGATATAGATTATTAAAGAAACTGATGAAGAGAAGATTGGAGTGTTAGTTATGACTGCATTTCCTCATTCTCCAACCAAAGCTTTAGTAAAATCAAGATCAAATAAGACTTCTAACAAGTTGGTTGTAGTTACCATTGCTACACCAAGCACTCAACCAATCTCTGGATCTATATTGGCAACTATTACATTGACTGAAGTGCCCAATACTTCATCTGCCAAGCAACAAGTTCTTCCAACATCAGGCTTGACCAAGCAACAACAAGATATTCCTATTTTTAGCATTATCTCTACATTTATTTCTATTCCATCTATTTCTATAGTTTCTTCAATACCAAGTGTATCCAAAGTTAGTGCAATGATAGTCACGAAGTATTCTCAACCAAGCACTATTAAAGTTCTCAATAAGGGTAAAGAAATTGTCTCTAGCATTTGAAAAGCTAAGGGTAAAAAAGAAGGGGAAGAAATTGATCTAGATGAGGACATTGTTATTCCAAATTGGAATATCTCTATCCTCACTCCTAATAAAATGGAGACCTTGGGAGAACTCTTAAAGAAAAGGGATAAGCAACAAAATCTTAGAGAAGAGAAAAAGAAGAAAAATCAAGTCCTCGGAGACATAAAGAGCATATTTGTCAATGCTCTGAGTATTGAGGTTGATAGAAAATAACCTAGTTAGGATTAGTTATCTAAAATTGTCGACAATTATAATGAAGATTTGAATGGACAAGAAAAATTGCTACAAAGAGCTGAAAGAAAATTTGAAAACAAAGTGTTAGAGAAAGTTTCACTAAAGATTGCAATAGATCAAATAGGATTGTCTAACATTCTTGCTACACTAGAAACATCTATAAATAATTTTGTTTCATTATTTTTCAAATTGAGTGATACATCTATCTTCATAAAGGAGATCAAGGATAAATTGTCTAAAATAGATGAGGATATGAAGGAAACTACACACTAGCTATCACTTGATCAAAGTTACACTTCTGTACATTACACAAAGATCATATATCTAAAAAATATTTAGGTAGAATTATTTATGGAAGAAGCCAAAATTAGGGCCACACTTGCAAAAATTCAGGGCATGATTTTTCCAAACATGGATGCACTACAAAAGTATGTTGCACATGCACAGAATCTCATCCATGATAACAACTTCTCCATAGTTGACTACATGATGAAACTATTAGGAGAAGTACAAATAGCCTTGCATGCAAGTAAGGTATTGTAAGTGAATTGGGACAAGACTATGGGACTAATTCTCAATCTACATTCTAATTTCTTGTCACATTTTGGTTTTAACTTGTAGATGTTATACATCTTTAGCATTTATGTCAAAAAGGGAGAGAATACTATTGGCAAAGGAAAATGGGGAGGTATATATATATATATATATATATATATATATATATATATATATCGAGAGAGAGAGAGAGAGAGAGAGAGAGAGAGAGAGAGAGAGAGAGATGATTTTGTATAAAATGAGAAGATAACTATACTCTAGATGTATGTATCTAGGAGATATATGTATGGGGGAGTAGTATAGTAATATGCAAGGGTAAAAGTACAAAGCTATATCACATTTTAGACTGACTTATTACAACAACTAAATTTGAGTATTTCTATCTAAAAATCAATTTTATTTAAATATATGAACTAGAAAAATTTACTCTAGCTAATTTATATATGGTCTCACACTTTTCTAATTGGAAATGTCTATTAAATGCATTTTTATATTAGTTTGTATCCAATTACTAAAGAAATAAAATTATTTCAGAAAACTAATGTTTCAATAACTCTTACTATTTTTTATTATATGATTTTATTAACATATAAACACTATTTTATAGAGCTCAAAGTCAAGAATATTCTCATATAGATTTTATAGTGTTTTAATTAGATATAGTATACTATTGTAATTAAAAAATTCCACAAGTACTTATTTTAACACTCAAGAAGATGTCAATTTTGAGAAAGGAAAAAATATTAAATCATATTAAAAAAATTAAAAATCACATAGCATTCTACAAGAAAGTTTCCTCTTCAATAATGTATAATTATTTTTTTGGTTAGAATATTTTTGTTTCAAAAATGTGGTGGGAGATGAAAACTATCAATTTTAGGTGAATTGAAATTTGAATCATTATAAAAGATAAAAGATAGGTCTAAAGACAACTTTTATGTTTGTTTATTCTAGCTATATATGTTATCTACAACCTAATCTAATATCGAAGGGAAATAAGTTTATTTCCATATAGTTTTCTAGTGGGAACTAGATCCCTAATTTTTAGCATTTTTCAACAAGTAAAAAGTTTTCTTTAAAAATTAGGAAAATCTATAAATTCTTATTCCAAATAATTATTAAAAATCATAATCCTAAACCTCATCATCAAATTCAAAATAATAGTACCAATTTTATGTCATTGAAGATGAACAATTATACTTTTGTTAGCCTTTTCCTTTATAAAAGGGTGATATAGGTTTGTGCATTTACCCGCAAATATATATACATGTAGGTAGAAGATATCTTTACAAAAGTAATTCTGAAAAATAAAATTAAAGAGTAATTTAGCAAGTTACAATAGTAGGAAGTCAAAACTGAGTTGAAGACATAATATGGTGATAAAGAAAGTTTTTTTTTTTACTTTTAATTTTGAGTATTCATATTTTTTGGTTTGATAATTTTTTTTGTCACTAATGAAAAAGGGGGAGGATTTTGACATTGAGGTCAATTTGCCTATCAGTGGCTCAACACATAGTCAAATGGTGCTCTTTCTATCATCAATGTTTCCAGCCCAATCAACACTAGTGTAGGCTTTCAATTCAAAATTTTGATTCTTTTGTAGTATAGACCAAACTCTTTTGTTCCTTTTAGATATCTCATAATTCTCTTACATCCATTAAATGATTCTCCTTGGGATTAGCAGAGAATCTTGCAACTATATAGATAGATAATGTTGTAAGGAAATTTGCAACAAAGAATATAGCTATTTCCACATAACCCATAATAAATCTAAAATAAATATGCAACTAAAATTCACATGCATGAGAATAAACAACATACCCACAAAAATTGTGACACAAGATATACCCTAAGAAACCCTCACTGAGGGAAAAACCCAACTTCTAAAAGTATCCATCACCATATATTATTTAGCAAAAACACCATCGCAATACAACCATGGAAACCTTCAAAGCCATAGCCATAATTGAGAAATCCATGTGAACAAACATGAATCCACACATCCTATGCTATGCTTCTAACCTTCACAAATGCTCCCTTGGTTAACCTATCAAGCCTTGTCCTGCTCAACTCTTTTCTTTCTTTCTATCTATCTTCACACATCAACAACTACCCTTGTGGCTACTTATATAGTAGCAAGTCCCACAAAACCACCAAGTGTTATTACATAAACCATGTACTAAAACCATGTGCTACCTAACCCACTAACCCAACATTTAATATTGGAAATTTAATTAATTTCTCCAATATTAAATAATTATATGAAATATTATCACAATGTTACAATACAACTCATCAAGTATATCCCATGGGAATATTTACATGTTGCACATCCATCTAGGTGCAAAATTACATAATAACATAAAATAATACAATATATCAATATTATGCAATGTGTGCAACAATCATAATCTCAACAATCTCTCACTTGTTGTATACATTGCATAGGGTTAATATGTAGCCACATAAATAAACAAGGGAACAATCCCTCCTATCACATCCACCATCATGGATCAAAGTACACCAAGTGCTCCATCCTAGTACCCATGACAAAATCAAAGTATCTATCATCTCAAACATGAATGATCTCACCTCCTATTATGGAACTGCCACCAGATATACATAGAAGCCATCCAAAGAGAAAGCTACCCAACCTATTGCATTAGAAGATCATAAAATCTTGTACCACCTAAAATGCAAAGCACAAAAAATCTAATCCAAAGGTAATCACATGCATCCGTAGTTTTTAGAATATCCATAGTTGAAATAACACCCATAACAAGTGCCAAACCCATCCAACTATCCATACCTCCAAAGGTATAACAAGTTAATCTCACATCATTGACATATCCAATCTATAACCTACAATCACAAGCCTCAAGAGCAATACCTAGCACATATATGCCAAGGAGCTTCCACTATAAAAGATAATGTCAAATCTATAACCAATCTACTCACAACATCTCAAAGAAGTGAATCCATATAGTCTCAAGGACATCCACAATACATATACCAATAATCTACAAAAACAACTCTTGTAACAAATCTCCAATACTCTCCCATGTTCTCCACAACCAACAAAGGAAAGAGTTAAAGGAATAACCATGTCATCTCTCTCATGACATACATGAGAAAACCAATGATCACAATCTCTAACCAATCTCAAATCTAATGCAAGAAAATTTGAACATCTAGGAAGATAACCAAGACCAAAGAGAAACCATGCAAATCATAACTTGTATCATTTCCTTCTACACACACCTCTAGATGTAAACTGTGCAAGTATGATCTCCTCTAGAAAACCCCAAGAAAGCCACAACACCACCCAAACCATACCATATAACTAATCATGGATTTAAACTTCTCATAAGAAGAAAAAACTCATAAACCATTCCTAATATAAGAAATATGCGCAATATAAAACCATCTACCAAACTCAACCAACATAACAACATATGAAAATTGAGATAATTAATGCTAAACCATCTCTCAAATGAACCCGCCAGAACTAACTCATGTACCATAGCTCAAGATCCATATTCATGAAAGACAAGAATAAATATAATGCACCTAAGAGAAACAATGGGCTATACCTCTCAAGTAGGAAACTGTCGAGTAGACCAAGAGTGGGGAATGAGAATGCTTATAAAGATAACTAAGTCTACAACCAAGACTCATTTAGGATAAATCTCCTCTCAAGTCCATATCAAGTGAATGCCCCTTGGACTTCCTACTAAAATCATCAATCATCCCAAAAAATACTTCTCTAATCCAAGAGAAATTAGCATCACCACCATCTCTAAGTATCCATGAGCACCTGTAACCAATCAATCCATGCCAACTCCAAATGCAACATAATAATATCATAAAGTATCCAACTTATGATCAATGTACTCAATAATAAAAAACTAAATCAAGATCAATGTCAAAGTTCCAACCGTAGCCTAAGGAACATAAAAATGATAACACGATCTAACCATCTCAACCAAAGAGATAACATGCTCTATATGAACATACTATAACATGTCAAAACTATAAATGTATATCAAGAGTATACCATGACATAATAATAAAACCATCCTCACACCAAAGATAACATTTGAAATGGAAGAATAAACTATAGCTTTACCAAGAACCTTGTAAGTCCTCAAGATGCAACCATCTCCACATACCATGAAGAAAAACCATCTCCCCATACCATGAAAAACCATCTCCACACACCATTAAGATAACCAAGAACCCCATGAGTTCTCAAGATCTAACCATCCTCACACACCATGAGGATAAAACCATCTCCACATACCATGAAGAATCATCTCCACACACCATAAAGATAACCAAGTGCACCATGCTAATTTCAAAGGCACTTCTACAGCAACAGGATCTAAGACAAACTTCTAACATGTGCAAACACTCAATAAATATGTCAATGCCAAAAGAACTCCAACTCAACCATAGTATTGAGTCACCTATGGCATCATAAAATCCATCTCCTACATGAAGATCCTTCAGGTCTACACTCACACAACCAAAGTGTCAATACCAAGTGAAACCAAGATCTCCAAACCAAGAAGATATAAACCAAACTAGGAACTAATCCTACACTATCACCCCATCACTATCACAAGCTCCCTTTAAACTATGTATCTAATCTATCCATGATGTTGGTCTAATTTTTCACAATATAGAAAAATTCTAAAAATTTGGGTGAAAAATCATTTAGGTTTTTGAATTAAGCAGATTAGAGTCTTCATTCCTTATTTTTTTTTAAAAATTTAGGTTGCCCTAGTCTGCCCTGTTTCATGTGCTATCAAACTCTATTAAATTCTCAAGGTTTGTCCCTTAACACAACCATGAAAATTCCCTAAGTATGAAAAACCCTAGGTTTCCTTTCAACTTTTTGGAAAGGGTTTGTAAAGTGCTTAAATTTCATCCTTTACGGTCTTACGATGTAGTGTTTCATGTAAGAGTAGAGTACCATTTTCTTTTTGTTTCTATGGTCGTATTTCATAATGCAGCGTAACAACGTAAAGAATTGCATGTTTTATGGGGATATGCTTTTGTTTTTCATAATAGTGTATTGGTGTGTCAAAAGGCTTCCCAATCATACAAATGGTCTTAAAGTGAAGAAGTGTAAAGGTCTATTGCACTTTGGAAGATCTTATTACGGGGTTAATAGTAAGCAGTTTGAGTGAAAGGGCAGAGAGGTTTTGAGTTATGATTTACGCATATACATTTCAATAGATAGTGTAAGGGCATGATACCCCGACATGGCGTAAAGCTTGATCTGAAAGGGTGCATGAAACTTTTTACGATTCTACGGGTAAAAGGATTCTATAAGAACGAAAGTAAGGTTCAAATGTGTTTACGTGCATACATTTTTGAGCTCACAAACAACTATAAAGCCTTGTTCTAGCAGTAAAAGTGTCGAGCAGGACCTATTGAAGTGTCAGATGGGCCCTGGTGCAAGCAAATCAGATGAAGACATGACATCTATTTCAAATTGGCCCAACCCGTATGGCATACAACTTAAGTTTTGAATTCTACACATGCAAAAAATCAGTGACGATGTTATTTTTTTCATTTTATTGGATCAGATCTCTGTCGTTGATAAGTGGAAAAAGAAGTTTTTTCATTACGCCCTTATGCTTGCAAGGTGAGCATATGAGCGAAAGATTGTTTTATCCTATCTCTGTGATTACGAGTTCAGTCTCAGTGTATAAGCATAAAATGGTAAATAAAGGAAATAAATGAAAGGGTTCTTTACACTTTTATGAGAAAGGGTAAATGGAGGAGTGGGCTATCATTTGAGAAGGCTCTCCAATCATACGAGGGGAAGGTAACTCGTAAAGGCATAAAGGATTAATAAAAGAAAGCTACAAGATATTTCGATGCTACAGGTAAAGCTAAGAGCGTATGATTGGAAGATAAAATTTGAAGTCTTACGGTCTCCCAGGTAATGAAGTAAGTGGAGCAATGTAGAAGAAATTTTGAGGGTTTATGTTGATACGGGCATGTGTGAGCATAAAGGGTAAAGAGAAAATTTTAACAAGGGTTTTTTACACTCATGTGAGGAGTGGTTAAATCATAACAGCGAAGATGTCAGTTGAGAAGGTTTGAGATCTTACGGTGTACAAGGTTGCATATAGGCATAAAAGGTGAAGAAGTCTAAGATAAGTGTTTTACACTTATACGATGAAAGCCTAAATCGTAAAAATGGAAGTATCAAGTGAAAGTGCTTAAGGTCATACGGGATAAATGGCATCATAAGAATGTAAAAATAACTTTCAACACAGTGCCAAGACATCATTATGTTCATACGATTAAGGTATGCTGAGTGTCTCCGAGTGATCGTAGAGATTCATCAAGGGCACTTCCGGTGTTATGAAGATTGGAGGATTGACTCAGCATAAGAATGGGAGACCAAATTTTGAAAGGAAAGCTACTGATGTGTCATACCCAGTAAGAAAAAAGGACAGAATCGCCATAGCCAAGTAAAATAGATCATTGAAAAGTACACCCAGATCAGAATTTGTAGTTGATATACCTTGCTGACAACTTGCATTAACAGTTTTAAAGCTCATGCATGCTGAATTTATTTAAAAAGATGGTAGTTATATGATTAAAATATCAAAGATTTGATTGAATGTCATCGTATTTGCCACTATGAAGAAGCTTGTTTTCTAGTCCATTTTGAAATTTGAAAATTGTAGAGCTTTGTGTGTTCTGTGTTACTATGGAAGAAGTCAAAATATAATTTGAAGAGAACATGGCTGACAAAAAAGTTGAAGAGATGCATGAAGAAGAAGTTGAAGTGGAAGATGAGGGTGATGATGTTGTAGAGTTCACACCTGAAGGAAAAAGGAAGAAATCTGCTGCTAAGACCGAGAAGAAGACAAGAATCAAGAAACCAAATAAGCATGTTGAGGATTGGTTAAATATTCTCCCAGAATCATCAAATGAAATTTCTACAAATGACCATATTTTCCAAGACCCAAATGTTTTTTTTTAAGATGTTGAATGCCCTAGAGTGACTGGTTATGATTTTTTCATGTACTTATATCAGAATAGAATAGAAAATGTGCCAGTGTGTAACCCATGGAACATAAATATGTCAAAATTGATATTTCTAGAAGTATTCATTGATGTTGATTTGTTAAAGGCCCTAATGAATTCCTACAATCCAATAACTATATCATTCCATAGGCATAATGGGAGTGTATTATGCACATTGGATAGAACTTCTTTTGTTGAAGCCTTTGGATTAATAGGACAAATGGATGTACCTATTGACATTGCAGATTTGTAGGAAAAGTCGGACAGGAATAAAACCTATTTTGTGAACAACGTTATGCTGCCACATATTCCTTACAGGGTAAAAAAGGCAGGGTTTCTTCCAAAAAAGGTGGGAGATTTTTTTGCCTCTGAGTAGGTTTAAGAATTATTTCGAAAACATAGTTTATGGGTTGTATAAGGTGTTGGGAAGTGATGGTGCAGAAGATCATGTGTATGGTTCTCTTTTTCTGATGGCATGTGATATACATGACCCTTTCCACCATAAGGAGTATGATTATGTGGCCTTCATCATTGACAGTATACACATGTAGATTTGTGATGCAAAGAAGGGAGAGTTGAAAGACTTCAAGTTCCACCATTATTCACTGCTGATGCACCTTATCCTATATAACAACATTGGATACATCAGTGGGGACTTCATTGATCAAACTTCTGATGAATTTGGTGAGTTACCTGTGCAAATTTGGACTCGTATTTGGCATAAGGATTTCTATTATTCAAATGCCCTTGTGTTCTTTAATTTGTTTAGTTCAACTATTATGAGGCAATTAGATCATACTATTTTTAGGACACCAAATATTTTGAAGCCTTTGCTTAGGCCCTCATTCTTAGATGAAAAAACCAAATTAGATCATAACTGGGGGAGTATCTTTTTGTTTAAGGAGTGCACTTTAATCAGAGTGTTTACATGCCCACAACCTCCTCATCTTCTGCCTAAATATTTACCCCCTAGATTGGCTATTATTGAATTCTTTTGGCAATTTTTATTGATGAATAAAGAAATGATCCCTCCCTCTTTGCATAAGCCTACTTTTGTTTGTAGAACCTTTAAAGTAGGAGATTTTGAAATAGGCAATAATGCATTTGAGGAATTAAGTGTGTATTTAGGCCAGTACAAATTTGCTACTCGGCCCTATAGGATGTATGACCTTGACAATTACATTACCAATGAGGTCAAGGCCATTACGGGTTACATTTTGCCTCCAAGCAAGCCAATCCCTGTAGAGGACCTAATTGCCAACATAGTAGCGAAAAGCTTTTAAGGAAATATGAGAAAACAAGGAGATAGAGGAGGCTTTGAAGAGGACTAACCCTAATTTTAAGGGTTTTTATGTAGAGATTCCATATCCTAATAACTTGAGAAGAATGGTGGATAATTTCGACCACATTATGTCACAAATGCCTCATGAGCCAGACGGAGAGGAAGCCATTGTAAATAGAGAATCCCTTGAGCCAGATACATAATTGGAAATTGAGTTAGAAGAGGAGCAACCACCAGCTTCAACTTGGGTGCCAAAGGGAAATAAGAGACAAAAGACAATGCATAGCCCAGAAAAGATGGTCAGCAGAGCCCTACAAGTAATGTAGGGGAGTAGTGAGTATTTTGCTGATATTAGGCAAAATTATTTACACAAAAGGGCTATAGAAGTAGGGAAGGCCTCTACTGATCTTCAGGTTGCAGCATCAAGATTGGATGACAGGCTCATTCAATTTGAAAAGTTCATGGAGGATGATGATTTCATTAAATCATCAGAGTTTAAAAGTTGTCTTTATAAAATCAAACAAAATGAGTCCACATTGAGTCTCATGCCAAGAGAGGATCCAAAGAAGAATAAGGAATTAGTTGAAAAACTATTGGCTTATGATCCTGAGAGTGAAATAATGACTACTGCAGAAGCCAGGGAGTTGGTACATAGGAGTGGTATGATTCTAATACCACATTGGGATATTTAGAAGGCCTTTGTTCTAGATCAAATGAGAAGACAAGACAAGGCCATCAGTTATGAAGCCACTAGTAGTGAAGCTTTTAAAAGAGGGCTAGGTTTTAATGTAGACACAAAAACCCTAGCAGTATGGAGTGTAGCCCCTGACACTAAGAAGCCCAAAATGATGGATATAGAGGAGACTTCGTAGGGTAATATGATTGTGTGAACATTGGAGAGCACTACTGGGAAAGAGATTTCTAGTTTGTTTAAACACTTTGCTCTCATGAATGAGGAAAAGGTTGATGAAATTGAGGATAAGCTAGCTGCAATGTGCAATGAGTGCCTTGACATTAGAAAGATGCATGAAGAAGAGCTCAAAATGAGCCATGTACAGAAGTAGAGAATAGAAGAGTTAGAGGAGAAAATTAAAAATATGGAAACATAAATAATATCCCTCAAAGAACAACTCAAGACAACAGCAAAGGCAGAACATGCACCAAGGCAAAAGGAAGAAAGAAGGCACAATGTAGAAGTAGAGCCCCAAATAGAAGAAATACTTATAGGGATAGCAGTGCCAGTGCCTGTGATTAGTGTGAAAATAGAAGTTTCCCAATCTAATAGTGCCATGAAGAAAAATGCTTTGATAAATGTATTAAATCATAGAATAAGCATTCTGAAAAGAATATCTCAAGATGCTTATACTGCATTTATCAATCTACAATCTACAGAATAGGTATGCAAGGATGCAACTAGATGGCTTGAGCCTATTTTCCAACAATGGGGGGCATATATGCAATTCTTTGATAGGTTGATACCCTTGTTAGCCAAGAAGCCAGATCTTGCAGATAAAGTTATTACTGTGAAGGAAGGTATGGATAAAGTGAAAGACTTATTTCAAATCTTTACAAGGATGCTGGTAGTAATTCAAAGAAAATTGAAAGTGTTGAAAAATGGTCTCTATTCTTTAATTCTTTCTATTATTAATTCTGATGACAAAATAAAGGATTTTAGTGAGTGGTCTAGTTCTTTTGATCACTTTATAGACTTTCCACAAGTGGTATCCATTTTCCAAGATGGTATTGATGAGTTTCTTTTCAATGAACTAATTGATACCCTATTCAAGGTTGAAATTGAAATGAATAGGTTTGCCATAGAAGGAAGGGTGATTACTGATGCCAGGTGGCAGAAAACTGTTGATGAACTAACAATAGTTAAGGAATGTGAATGGTCCACCAAAAGAGAAGTATTTTTTTGGTAAGCGATCGTAGAAATCAAAGTTTTACCAATAGGGAGCAATGAGAGAAAAATAAAAAGTTAAAGATTTTATGCTCCAGGTGTCATCTGTGGTTGTTTCTATTGTTTCTTTTTGAGTTAATGTGTTCGGATATTTTTGTAAAGGGGTAGTATTTTCATTTTTGTAAAAGGACGCATGTCAATCACATTTGTCCTTTGCTTGTTGCAACTCATGCCTATATAAGTGAGTTTTCAAGGCAATGTAATGGCCTGAATTTTTTATAATTTTGAGTCTTTTGAGGAAATACAATTGGTCCAATAGTGTGTAGCTATTCTTAGTTTATTTTCTACTTGTACTTTCTGATTATATATTTAAATGACAGAATCTGTAAGCTATTCTAGGATTTCATTTCTATTGGTTATTGTATTAGTCATCTCAAAGGATAATACAAAAGGGTACTTGCATTATATCTGTGTCATCAATTTTTGTCTCCATTTTATGTGTTTATTTGATTTGAAGTCATTTAAATAAGGTTTAAATTGACTAAATGCAATCTGGATGGGTTGTATACTAATTTCATTATTTCTCTTAATTCAAGGAATTATAGAAACACTTCAGTAAATCAGTAGGGTCTATGAATTTATGAAAAGGATATTTCATAAGAATGGGAATGGGTGATTACAATTGATTAATTCATTTACAAGTTATTTGAATTAGATCTCCTACCAATAGTAAATTTTATGCCCAATGGATAAGGCATTGGTCTCACAAGTCAGAGGTGAACAAGGATAAATTATGCTGCTGCATATCAAAACAATTATAAAATAAAAATCATTTTTCTTTCAATTTTGTTCAAAGTTATAAATGTTGGTCAATACTCATTTATATCTATTCCTTGAGTCTTAGATAGCTTCTATTATTAGGAATATTTGTAAATTGAAGAAGAATGATGACCAGATCTGCTAATAGGGGATGCATACAAGTTTGAGAACATTAAAAGAAGTGAAGTAAATTGCTCATGTGTTAGTAGGTGATAGATGAGAATCAGAATGAAACTAAGGGAATCTCTACATAGTAGTTTGCATTAGAATCATCCTTAGGTATACCTACCTTGGTTTAGGAGAGCCAAAAGAGTAGGAAACCATCCTTTGATTTTGTTGAAGTTAGGTCCAAATGGTTTACTTATATAATTGATAATAGGAATTGGCTAATCCTTAGATTATATGAGTGTTATCATTCTGGTATTGAATATTTTTTTGTTCAGTAGTTTTCAAACACCAACACATGACATCATGATGGATAAACTATCCTCTAACTATGAGAATCAACCAAGGCATCAAACCATCAAAGAACTCAAAGTGCACATCATGAGCTCCTCAAAAGAAACCAAATAACCATTATCCTCAACCAAGAAGATATACCACCATAACCAAATAAGAAATCCAAACTAATGAATATCAAGGATGTACCTGTATATCCAATCACGTCATGCCAAAATTTATGGCACCATGATCACATCCATGAACCAAGCAATGCTTGTTCACATGGATTGCTCGGTTATGACTATGACTTTGAAGGCTCCCATGGTTGTATTGCAATGGTGTTTTTGTTGAATAATATATGGTGATGGATGCTTTTAGAGGCTATGTTTTTCCTTCAATGAGGGTTTCCTAGGGTATATCTTGTGTCACAAATTTTGTGGGTATGTTGTTTATTCTCTTACATGTGGATTTCAGTTGCATATTTATTTCAAATCTATTATGGGTTATGTGAAAATAGTTATATTCTTTGATGCAAGTTTCCTTACAAATGCAATATCAAGTCTGATAGGTACTACATAATGCAATTTGTCAATCATAAACCTATACATTGTTTGATTCACCTCAGCAGAATCATCATTCTTTAACAACTCGTATATAGTCACCATAGGTTTAGTTACTAGTTTGGATCTTCTAATCCAAAAATTTTCAATATTTTGTTGACATACTTTGATTGAGTGATGTATGCACCATATTTCATTTGATATACTTACAGACCCACAAAAAATTTGATCTCTCCAAACATAGAAATTTCAAATTCTTGCTTCATCTAATTTGCAAAATCTTTACATAAAGCATATTGGCCTCCAAATATGATATCATCAACAAAAATTTCAGATAACAAAATACCTTTTCCTTTCTTTGTCTTCATGTATAGATTATTGTTGTTATCATTAGTCCTTTTAAATCCAATCTTCACAAAATAATTATGAAGTCTCTCATACCATGCTCTTGGTGCTTGTTTCAAACCATATAGAGCTTTATGTAGTTTACATACCATTTTCTTATTGTTAACATCAACAAAACCTTCTAGTTGTTCCATGTAAACTTCTTCCTCTAATAAGCCAATTAGAAATATAGATTTAATATCCATCTGATAAACTTTGAAACCTTTGTATGCTAAATAAGAAAGCAGAATTCTTACTCCTTCCAATCTAGCAATAGGGGCAAATGTCTCTCCATAGTCAATTCCTTCTTCTTGTGCATATCCCTTACAAACTAATCTTTCTTTGTTCCTTGTGACTTCATCATTTTCAACTAGCTAGTTTCTAAATACCCACTTAGTAGCAATCACATGTTTATGTTCTAGTCTAGGAACTAGACTCCATGTTTTGTTCTTCTTTATTTGTTCAATCTCTTCTTCCATGGATTTGTACTAGTCAACATCTTCTAATACATCTCTTAATGATTTAGGTTCCTTCATGCTTAGCAAACATGTTTCACTTCTTAATATGCTTCTTGTCATTGGTCTAGCATCTTTATCTCTAATGATTTGAGTAGTAGGATGATGTCTTTTGACATACTTGAACAATCTTGGTTCAACTCTAGATTCTTCATTTTTTCTTTCAACTTCAGAATCATTGTGCATATCTCTATCAGGCAGTTTAGTATCTCTTTCATGCATACTAATCTTAGAATCAGAATGCACTCCCATTTCATTCTTTAACTCGGCATTTGAATTTAGCTTGATTCCTGAATGCAACTTGACATTTGTAGGGTGTGACTCAATAGTCACTAAAACTTGTTGTTGATTTGTAACTTGATTTGCAACATCTTCTTTAGCAGGCATACCTTCATAAAAGTATACAAATGATTTGTATTCTTCTGATTCTTCCATAGGTTTAGCCTCATACACTTCTATATATTCATCAAAATTAACATTTGTACTTTCCACAATTTTTTTAGTGTTAGTATTCAAACACTTATAAGATTTGCTTCTTGTAGAGTATCTTAGGTATATACCTTCTTCCCTTTTTGCATCAAGTTTACCATTTCTAACATCTTTAAGGGGTAAAAGTACAAATTTGTGTCACCTTTCAGGCTAACTTATCATAACAACTAGATTTGAATATTTCTATCTAAAAATTAAATTTTCTCCAAGCATATGATCTAGATAAATTCATTCTAGCTAAGTTATATATGGTCTCATACTTTTCCAATTGGAAATGTCTATTAAATGCATTTTTTATACTAGTTTGTATCCAATTACTAAAGAAATACATTTATTTTAGAAAAGTGACATTTTAATAACTCTTACTATTTATTATTATTATTTTTTAATAACATATAAACACAATTTTATAGAGCTCAAAGTGAAGAATATTCTTATATATAGTTTATAGTGTTTTAATTAGATATAATATATTGTAATTTAAAAAATTCTATAAGTGCATATTTTAACACTCAAATAGATTTCAATTTTGAGAAAGAAAAAAATACTAAATCATATCAATTTTTTTTAAAAATTATATGAAATTCTAGAGGACAAAGTCCTCTTTTAGAAATTATAATTTTTGTCCTTGTTAGAATAGATTTCTTTTGAAAAATGTGGTGGGAGATGAAAACTATTGATTTCAAGTGAGTTGAAATTTGAACAATTACAAAAGAGAAAATATAGGTCTAAAGTTAATTTTTATTTTTGAATTTTTTAGCTATATATGTTATCTATAACATAGTACAAGATCAAAAGGATATAAGTTTATTTCTATCTAGTTTTGTGGTGGGAACTAGACCCCTAATTTTCAATGTTTTTCAACAGCCAAAAAGTTATCTATAAAAATTAGGAAAATATATCAATTCTTATTCTAAATAATTATTAAAGGATATAATCCTAAACTTCATCCATTTATATGAATTTTATTAGTTTACTTCATTTTCAAATTTAAAATAGTAATACCAATTTTATGTCATTGAAGGTAAACAATTATATTTTTGTTAGCATTTTCCTTTACAAAAGGGTGGCACAGGTTTGTACTTTTACACTAAGAATGTAACACTTACTTCCAAATACTTTAAAGTATTTTACATTGGGTGAGTGTCCATACCATAGTTCAAAAGGTGTTGAATGAGTACCTTTCTTGATTTGCACACAATTCAAGGTATAAACAGTTGTACTTACAACTTCTATCTAGTATTTCAAAGCAACATTCTTCTCCATCATGAGTGTTCTATCACATTCCATTATAGATCTATTCCTCCTTTTAGCTATTCCATTTTGTGGAGGGCTTCTAGGGGTAGATGTCTATCTTTTGATTCCTCTATCATTATAGAACATCTCAAACTCATTTGATGTGAATTCTCCTCCTCTATCAGATCTCAAATTTTTTAGACTTTTACCTATTTCTTTTTCAACTCTTGCTAAGTACCACTTAAACATTTGGAAAGCATTAGATTTTTGTTTTAGAAACATAACTGTCATCATCCTAGAATATTCATCAAAAAAAATTATAATGTACTTATCTCCCTTTTAGCTTTGCACATCAGCTGGTCCACACAAGTTAGTATGAACAATCTCTAGTATTCCTTTAGAGGTATAAGTTTTACTCTTAAAACTTGACTTTGTCTTTTTACCTAACTGACATTATTTGTACATTACATTATTAGGCTTCTTCAACTTAGGAAAACCTCTCACTTTCTTCATGTTACTTATTCTAACCAAGTTATCAAAATTAACACAACATAACATCTTGTGCCATAGCCATACATCATCAAATTTTACAACAAGACAAGTAGCATCCTCTATGTCAAGATAGAATAGATTACTTCTAGTTTGATGACCCTTTCCAATTAGTTTCCCATTTGTGTCATATATCTTAACAATCTTATTTTCAAATTCAACCTTACATCCCAAATTATTCAGTTGTGATAGACTCAACAAATTATAGTTAAGTCATTCAACATAGTATGTTATATAGAATCTTGTCTGTGAGTTTGATAGAACCTTTCCCTTTTATCAAACATGGTAAGCATAGTAAGCATTACCAAATCTTATACTATTTTCATCATAAAAATTCAAGGTAATGAACTTACTTTTGTCTCCTATCACATGATGTGAACATCCACTGTCAATGATCCATCTATCATTCTTGTTCACACAAGTCACAAGTGTAGTTGTCTCATTTTCATTAGATTCATTCTTCATTACAACATACACCACCTCATCATCATGTTCATTAGAATCATAATTTGTTTCTTATTCAATAATGTAGCAAGGCTCCATGCCTTGGTCTTTGTAATCTTTGTTGTCTTCATCTCTTCTACTCTTCTAGTTGTCGTCACCTCTATAGTTCTTCTTCTTTAGAAATTTTGTAATAATATGATCAACCTTATTGCAATTTTAACAAATGATGGGTAACTTGCCTTTGAGCCTACCTTTACCTTTATGGAATCTTCTTGCTAGTAGTGCTACAAGCTATTCAACATCCTCCTCATCTATATCACTATCATTGAATACATACTTATTTTCTTCTTCTTCTTATTATTATGTTCCTTTAATGATACCTTAGCTTTGAAAATAGATTCAATCTTTTTATGCTTGTAATTATCAAAGTTCGATAGCTCAAAAGTAGTGAGTCTATCTACCATACCTTTAAGTGATAACTTATTCCCTAGAATACATTTCAATTCTTTAATTGCATAAACTCTAATAGCATAAATAGAAAATATTGTCCTTAAAAAATTTCTTAGTAAAGTATCATCATCTATATTACCAGTAGCTCCTCTTATTGTATTCACAACTTCTTTTATCCTTTCAACATATTGAGCAATATTCTCACCTTCCTCCATTCTCATATCATCAAACTTACCTCTGAGACTTTTAGCCTTGGCTCTAATAACATTTGCATCTCCTCCATAAATAGTGGTCAGGGCATCCCATATTTTCTTGGCACTATTAACACCTTTGATATCACCAAATTTGACATAACTTAGGGCAGAGGCAATCTCTAGCATTGTCTACTTGTGTTCTTTCTTCTTCTTCATATCTTTAGCTCTTGGGGCACCAAAATGCTCCACAAAAATGGTACATTGTGCATGATCTCCAAGTCCTCCAAGATGTAGCCTCATCAGACTTTTCCATGCAAGAAAGTTATCTCTATTGAGCTTGGGTACTTCTCTTTTAGACATCTTGATCTTTGTACTTCTAGTATTACCTTTAAACTAGTCCTTTAAAGAAGATAGCTCTAATAACAATTGTTGGAAAAATTTAGAATAACTATGGGGGTGGGGTGGGGGCGGGGGGGGGGGGGGGGGCGCGCATGAATGAGTTATCCAAGGTCCAGATGTATAATTAAAACTTCTCATTTCTTAGTGAATCCATAATACTCATGCATGCATTCATAAGATTATGCAATTACTAAAACTTAAGGGTTACTATCAAATCAACTTGCAGAAATCTAAAACATAAAACATAATAGATTCATCAACACACTTGACATAATTATTTACATGGAAATGTAATTTGGGAAAAACCACTAGTAACATGTTACTTTTTTCACTCATTTGAAGTGATGCCCTTTAAAGGCCAACCTTGTTAAAGGTTACAATACACGCTGTTAAATGTGACCCTGCTAAAGGATTTCAATCACCCTATTAGGAGTGAGCCTTGTTAGAGGACTTTAGACCATTCACTTGGAATGTCACTCAGTTGAAGGATTTACAAATGACTATAGGGTCAACCTTAATCCAAAGGATTTACCCTAGACTGATATAATTGTTAGAGAGTAACAGTAAGGCTTTGATCTTATACAACTTACAACTTCACCTCCAAATTACAAATCTCTATTTAGTCCTCAATTCTACTTGGCCTTCATACTTTGTAGCTCTAATAGCTTGTTCATCCTTGAATCATTCATCTCCTTAAGCCTTCTTTCTTAACAAACCATTGCAAACTCTTCTCCTAGGTCACTTGATGAAGCAAAACCCTTGATTCCTTATCTCGCTTCAATTCTCACACATGAAAACCTTGCTTCAAGACTAGCCATTCCTATATATAGGAAATTAAGATTTTTTTTGCTTATTCTCCATCATCCAATTTAGGGTACAAATGGATTAGGTAGGATACAATATATCTACCCCATATCTCATATCTCTTCGAGAAACTTCTCCTAGAATCCACTTTGAATTCACCTAAAAATGATTTACCTTGAATTTTGTGCCACTAGCTCATCAACCTTATCTTCCACCTGGTTCACAAAATCCAAGAAAATAAACTTGTCAACTCAAATTCATTGAATCCATGATCTTTTAAATAATGCAGTAGCTTAGTATTATCAAGCTTCTAATGCTCGACACATACTAGGTTGCTCGACATCTACTACAAAATCACTCAGCACCTGCTAAAGTTTACTAGTGCTTGGCATCAATTAAACTTTACTTAGCATCCATTATTCTACTCAACATACACTAGAATGAAATTTTACTCAACTCCAACTAATTTTCTACTTGGCTTGTACTCATTTTGCTTGGCACCTAGTATCTACTTGGTGAAGCTTGGTAGACAAACTTTGTGTAACTTCTTCTTTGAATCTTTCTAAGTGTAACAAGTCTTTGTAACCTTAAGTAGATCATCAACACATCATGTCATCATTGAATTAATTGATTCTTGCACTTCATTACATAAGCATAACTTAGCCTTTCCTCTAGGTGCTATTGTTACATCTTTTGATCAAATCCTCTTCATCAATCAAATAAATGATAGTACTTGAATCTTATAAGCAGTTGTCTTACCAAAAAATAGTAGGATTGACATCAGTGACAAAACAATTATTGAAACACAGTCTTCTTCAACACTCTCTCTCAACAATGATCTTTTCAATCTATTTTCAACACCACAAACTAATAAAAAATTCTTTTACTATAATAAATAATTATTATATTAATCAAAATAATATCCAAATCTTCTCAACCAACAAAACTTTTTTCCTATATTTATCTAAAAGTCCATTCTTATAAATAATTAGTTGTTTTAAATTTTCTTTTTCTTTTTTAAATTTTTACGAAAGATAGAATAATTTTTTTTATCAAAACAATAATTTTACTGGCCAAAATTTGTAGACATTTATTAGATACCATTTGCAATGGTTAAGCTTTGCAACTTACAACCTAAACATCCCCATCAATGGTGGAACCTTCCCTTGAATACTTGACCCCCTTAATCTGAATATCTATCTGAATCTTTGACTGGTCATCTCTTATGGGCTTTTTTCAGTTGTTGAGAGACCCACTTCTACTAGCAACACCTTAGGTGATTCACAATTGATTTTAGGAATCAATATCAGTCCATTAGATTATTTGGAATTTTTACATAGTACAAGTCCCAAGGCTAATTTGTTGAAAGATGGTGCTTTAGAGATCCCAAAGTAAAATTATAAAGGTGTGTTGGTGGTATGATATGTGTCTGGGGTCCCATATAGGGATCTTCCAAATGTAAATCATGGGGATGCAAGTCTAGTGATCCTTCTCCTAGATTCTTTGTTAGACAATATTTCTAAAGGATTTTTGCATAGCTCAATAAGTAGGTTTTAATCCGATAATCATACCATTGATATGGTCAAGAGATAGGATTCAACAAAGTGGAAACTCAAGGGATAAGTCTAAGTAGTTTCTATGGTGGGAACCCTAATCCTATTCAATTTTCTATATAGGAGGACCAAAATTAGGTCTCGGCAAGAAATTGGAAATATGGTAAGCATCTCTTGATGCTGACTAAATGGAAACTAGGATTTGACCCTAATATTGATCTTTGGAGATTGGCACCAATTTGAGTTAGACTCCTTGGACTGTCACTTGTGTTTTGGGATGAAAGGATAATTAAATGGATTAGGGACTCCTTTGGACATTTATCAAGTTTGATGTTGTCACCCTACATAAATCTCATTTTGTATTTTCTAGATTTTATGTTAATGTAGCAGTCAATAAAGCCCTCCCTAATAGTATAGCCTTTAAATCAAAATGGGGAACCTGGAAGCAGGTGATCAACTATGATAATATAGATTTGTACTGCTAGAAGCACTAGAAATATAGCCATTGGTCGCTGACTATAAAACATATAAAAATGATGAAGAGTCAACAAAAGGGAAAGAGGTAACAATCAAAGGTAATTATTATAATAAATAATTGGGGTACTCATATGGAATGGACCAAAATGCTCTTGGATCCTCTACAAAGGAACAATAGAATTGCCAGTTGGAAGAGCACCTACCCATTAAAAATAAAGAAAATATCTCCAAGGATCATCTTGAGGAAAGAGAGATATTGATTAAGGTGGGGAAACAATCAGATGATCCAAGGGGTTTCCCAGAAGAAGGAGGGATGATGGAGAATAAAAAAGATAGGGAGTTAGTCTACTCTATGGTAAAGGAATATTGTAAAGATGTGATGGGAGAAGTGGTTAACCCACCTAGATTGGGAGGATCATAGAGTGGGAGGCTACACTCAACCCCATAGGTAGAGGTGGAGAATATGGAAAATTTCTATACCAAGTGAGGGGACTATCCCTCTCTAAAGGGAACTCTTATGGTCACACTCCCATGTGTTGAGGAATCATTCTTTTCTCTTAGTATATTGACACCTTTTGTGGATGAGGTGGATTGGTAGGAATCCAAGAAGAAAATTGATGGACAACCAAAGGTGAATGCATGCTCTTAAATGAGAAATGGAAGGCCCGCAACAAGCATGGTAATAACTAAGGCAACTTCTTGATATATTAAACAAGGGAAGCATAGGACCTTAGAGAATACCTAAAGAGGGAGGAAATGAAGTTGATCACCTAGAGTATTACAGGATTAAACAACCCAAGAAAACAATTTTCTCTAAAGAATATGACCAATGATTATAGGTTAGATATTTTCCTCATTTAAGAGTTCAAAATGAGGAAACAAAACTTTGAGAAAGTTATAGGATACATTTGTCAAGGGGTTAAATATACCTATAGTAAAAGCTTTTGGGGCTTCTAGAGGGATAATGACTATGTGGCACCCAAACAAATTGAATGGAACCAAAATATACTATCATTGTCACTACCTGGCTTTGATGTTTTCATGTGGGAATAGGGAATGGGCCCTCCTAAAAATTTATGCTCCTAACACTAGGGGAGGGAGAATACATGTTTGGTAGGAGGCCTCAACCTATATTGATAACTATAATAGTACAAAGGTAATTTTTTTTGGGGACTTTAATACCCCTATATACCCCTCAAAAATGTTTTGTGTGCTTGAGGATGTTTTTCAAAGTATGCATGATTTGGATGGGTTTCTTAGAAGAAATGACCTCATTGATATGGAACTCTAGGGAGTGAAGTTTACATGTTTCAAAAATAGGCTCATACACAATATTATATAGGTTAAAGTAGATATGGTGCTCCTCTCGATTGACTAGAATATTCTACCTTACACCTCTCTTCATGGGTTCCTTAGGAATGTCTCAGACCATTCAACACTTGTATTTAATTGGATGAATAAGAAGTTGTGTCAAAAGAAACCTTTTAGGTATGATATCATGTGGCATTCCCACCCCCAATTTAGAGAATGCATAGAAAGGTGGTGGAATGTAAAGGTTGAGGGTAAAACTATGTTTCACATAGCTAATAGCTAAGAATCTTGAAACTATTAGGTGGGAGGCCATATATTGGAATAAATCTTCATTCGAAGACATCTTCAAGAAAAAGAAAGAAATAAAGAGTAAAATAGATTATTTTCAAGAGAGAATTCCAAAGGGAGATCTCTTAGTGACTATGCATGAGGTGGAAAAGAACTAGAGTAAATGGAATTAAGTAGTTGAAAGAGAAGAACTCTTCTAGAACTAGAGATAGAGCTTTTAGTGGCTTACAAAAGATAGGAACACAAATTTATTCCATAGGTCAACCTCTAAACATAAGAGAAGGAACACCATTAGGAAGCTCATTGATAATAATAATTCTAAGATCATTGATAATGAAGAGATTGGATGATAGACCGTGAGATACTTCCATGAAATTTATAACTCCCCACTATTGTAGGTGGACCTAATAATGGAAAATGGCCTTTTCGAAATCATAAATCTCATGTTTGATGGGAGGAAAAACCAAGAATTAATAAGGAAAGTACATGAAGAAGAGGTGAGAGGCAGTTTTTTCTATGGAAATGGCCCTTCGATTGGACTAATTAATCCCAACCTTCTTCTAGTAGTTCAAGGAGATTATTAAATATCACCTTCTTCTTGTAGTGAAGGACTTCATTAGGATAGGTAGAATCCTTAAAGACTTAAATAAGACCTTCACTGATTTTGGTGCCTTAGGTTGATGATTCTACTCATCTAGAAGAGTTTAGACCCATAAGTCTATGTAACACCATATACAAGATTTAATCTAAAGTGGTTGGCAACTGCATGAAGCCCATTCTCAAATGAAATACTAGCCCTACTCAGAATGGGTTTGTCCATGGATGCTAGATTCATGATGTTATAATAACCTCCCATGAGGTTCTTTATTCTATGGAAAGGAGGGTGAATAGAGTTATGGAAATTAAACTTGATATTTCAAAGGCCTACAATAAGGTGAGGAGAGAATTCATTATCAAAATTCTTAGAAAGTTTGGTTTTGGAGAAAAATACATCTCTATATTAAGGGAAATGGTTGATACTATCTAATTCTTAGTTTTGGCCAATGGATCCCTGGGGGACTTCTTCCATTCTTAGAGGGGCCTCTGAAAAGGAGACCTTCTATTACTTTATCTATTCGTTATGGTGGCATAAATTATGGGGAGAAATCTAATGGCTATGGTGGTTTGGAGAGAAATTGTGTGGATTAAATTGACCACATCTCTCCCACTAGAAGTTTTGCAATAATTTTTTGATGACACCTTCCTCTATGGATAATCTTCTATTAGAGAAGCTAAGGTCTAGAAGAAAGTATTGAATAAGTATGCCCAAGTATTAAGTCAGCATATTAATTATCATAAAAGTAAGCTTTGATCCTTGAACCCAAGTATGGAAACAAAACTTGATATTTCAAAGGCCTATAGTAAGATGAGGAGAGAATTCATTATCAAAATTCTAAGGAAGTTTCATTTGGGAGAAATTTCATCTCTATAATAAGGGAAATGATAGATATAGTTAAATTCTTAGTTTTGGCCAATGGCTCCCTAGGGAACTTCCTCAATGCTCAGAGGGGCCTCCGACAGGGAGACCCTCTATCGCTTTATCTATTCATTATGGTGGAATAAATTATAGGAAAAAATATAATGGCTATAGTGGCTTAGAGAGAAAGTGTGTGGACTAAACTAGCCACAACTCTCCCACTGGAAGAGCTGCAATGATTTTTTGATGACACCTTCCTATACAAATTGTGTTCCATTAGAAAAGCTAACATATGGAAGAAAGTATTGAATAGGTATGCCTAGGTCTTGACTCAAAATATTAACTATCATAAAAGTAAGCTTTACTTCTTCAATGTCAACTTGTCTTTTCAATAGAAATTTACCAAGGAAATGAATTTCCAAGTGGATAGTTTCCTAGATACTTACCTAAGTCTTCCGCTTACTATCAAGGAAGTTAGCCCCCAATTCTAGAATGTTGTGGTTGAAATAATTCATAGGAAGCTAGGTGGTTAGAAAGGTAAGGCTCTAAGTAATGCTAGGAAATTTCAATTGATTACTACCTCTCTAGGGAATCCCTATTTACTTTTTGTCCTTATTTAAAATATCTAGTTGTGTGAAAGATACTTTTGAAACAATTCAAAAGAATGTTGCATAGTTAGCAACATATGAGAAGTCAAAATGACATCTTGTAAGATGGGAGAAATTTTTTAGACCTAATTCTTAAGGGGGACTAAATCTAAGAAGAATAGGGGACTTGAATAAGGTCCACATGATCTATATTGGTTGGCAACTAGCCCAAGACTTGGTTACTTGGTTTAGAATAATGATAACTAAATATCTTTAAGGTAGGACCTTCAATAAAGCCCTTTTTATAGAGGTTCTTCCTACTAGTTCTATGATATGGACTAATTTAATTAAAACTCAAAAATTATTAAGAGAGGGAATCAAGTAGAACATTGGTGATGGGAATGGTGAGATTTTGGGAAGACAAATGGATTGGCGATTCCCCTTTGAGGTTCACAATTTTTTTGGTCTAAGGGAGCAAGGGGTGAATGCTAATGGCCTTTTGGTGGACAACTATATTGAAAATATGAAGTGGAAGGTTTTTAAAATGAGGAACTTCAATTTGACTGATCAAGTTGTGTATGAGGAGTTGGTGTCCCTTCCAAGGAAAATCCATATTCCATCCCCACCAGACAAAGACAAAATCATATAGCATAGAAACTCAAGTGGAGAATTCAATGTCAAGTCATCATATAATAGCATAATTGCAAAGGTTCAAGCCATATAGTGGAGGATGGTTTGGCAGTCTCACTGCTTCCTAAAATTAATTTCTTTTGGCGGTCTATTATGCATGATAGTATCCTCAAAATTGACAACCTCAAAAGGTGTGGCTTCCATGGGTAAAATCACAAATTTGTGTCACCTTTTAGGATCTCTAAATATGTTTTAGTATTCTCATTTCTCTATCAAAACTCAACTTTTTTCAAAAGGTCAAAATACTCTCTTATAGATCTCTAATTCAATATCATAATTATATAAATTTCATAGTGTTTTGATTAATTATGATATGTTATAATTTCAAAATATTATAAGTATGTACTTTAACATTTGAGAAGACACTCCCTCCAAAAGGGAGAAAAAATAGTAAGTCATATCAAAAAAAATTAAAATTTATATTTATCCCTAGAGGAAAGAGTTCTCTTCAATACTATGTGATTATTTTTCAACAAGGTGTAGATTTGATAGGGAAGTTTAGATGGGAGAAAAAAAATGTTAGTTTCTAATAAGGTCAACCTCGAGTACTTATAACAAATAAACTATACATAAAAAATAAAAATAAATTTTTTTTTTTGTTGCCTAGTCATACATGTCATCTATAACATATTTTCGAATTAGAGAAATAAATGATAATTTGCATATACTTATCTGATGAGAACTACACCCTTTATTTTTTGTAGTTTAAAAAATGAGCTAAAAATGTTAAAAAATGAATAAATTCTCACTAAAAAATGTTAAAAATTTGTAGTTATAAAATTCATCCCAATTTACACATTTCATAAGTTCACATTATCTTCAAATTCTTAACACAAACACCATTTTTATCTCATTAAAGCTAAATAGTTTTCATTTTGGGATCATTTTTCTTTATAAAAGGTGACAAACCTTTGTGGTTTTACCCCCAAATGGAAAATTAGTGTGCTCTATGTTGTAGGGAGGAGAGTATTTTCCACTTGCTCATTCATTGTTCTTAGTCTACTCAGATTTGGTAGGAGCTATTTAATCTATTGGGGATCTCCTAGGTGTTGAATATGGGTGCTCATCAATTCATCTCAAGATGGAAGATTCCCTCCAACCACCCCCTTATTAAAATGATCTGGAAAGTTATCCGCCTGTTTGTTTTCCAGAACATATGGAAGGAAAGAAATAATTATATATTCAGAGAGAAATTCTCTCCTCCTAAGATGCTTTCCCAAATAAAGATGGGCTTAGTAAAGGAGGGTGCTCAGATATGAAAGTGGAAACAACCTCCTCAACCCTCCCCCACCCACTCCCACCTGCACACCTGGATGGGAGAAACTATGGGATATATCACAATTAGTGGAGAAGTTGGATAGTTTGAAGGCCCTAGGAAGGCATGAAACCTAATTGGTGGAAACTAAATTGTGATGGCTTAAGGAAAAGTGAAAGGGCAACTGCTGGAGGAGTAATTAGGAATGAACTAGGTTTTTTCATGAAGGGTTATTTAGGAAATTGTGGGGAAGTCCTGGGTAATAAAGTGGAAGTACTTTCTCTTCGATCGCATCTAAAGATTGCCCATAGTAAAAAAATTCAAAATTTGATAATTGAACGAAACTCCTAATTAATTATTCAGACCATTAAATTCATGAATCAGATGAGCTAGCACACCACACCAATTTAAGATATGTGAAAAGTCTTTTGAATTGATTTAAAGATTTCAAAATTCAGCATGTGTAAAGGGAGGGAAGTCAAGTAATAGACAACCTAGTGGGGTACAAATACAAAATCATTAACCATCAAGTTTTGGAATGTGAATACAATTTGCTAGTAGCGATTTAATTACTTTTCCAAAATCAAGAATTTTCAAGAAATGATGAGAATATTAACTAATGGAGTTAGTGTTGTCATTGTCATGATGTCACTTTTTTTAATGGCTTGCTTGGCAATGGAATTGTTTAATTCAACCACCCTTTTACCTAAGGACTTGGAGGACCATGTTAACACAATGATAAATTTAGTGAAGTGGGAGACAAAAAATTTAGTTGGGGTTGAGTGGGTTTTAAAATGTAGAATTATGATACTCCATGGGAAGTGCAAGTCCATGACCCAAAGAAAGATTTTGGGTAATCTTTTAGATGGTAAATTTTAGGGGAAATCTACAAATGGGTGATGATCTACAAAAACAAAATAACTGTGATTTCAATGAATCAAATGATAATGAAAAATGTATTCGAAACACTATAGGCCTTTAGTGTTGAAATTTGAACTATGAGGTGGAGAAAAGGTTGTCTCTGATATTGTTACAGTTAGTGGGTGTTATGGTGTTGGAGCTAAAAAAAGGTAAGGAGGATTTAGTTGTAGATCTCCGTGACAAAGAAGCCATGGAGAATGCCAATGCTAAAATTGAGCCACCAATAATCAAAGAGAATGTTAGGAAGGACAAGCCAGTGTGGACATATCTAAAAGAAGGTGGGCTCATTCATTTTATGGAGAGAATTGAAGGCAATGACAATAGGGTGACATGATAGTTTGTAGATTCATGGAAAAACCATTGGGTTAGAAATGATGGGCTCTCCTTCGAAGTTACAAAAGAGTTGATTGCTAATGCCATGGGTCTAGTGAAGGAAGGAAATATTTGGAGGAAGCAACCTAGGGCTATGGATGAGATGAGTTTGAGGAAATTTTTCGATCTGATGAAGCTCTTATCCATTTGCATGGGGGATTTTCTCATGAACAACTTCCTTAATCATGGGATATCATCTGTTATGTTATCATGAGGTATATAACCATGGAGGAAAGATTTAAGGTGTTTTAATATTAACACTTTCATATCCATAATCACTTTAGGAATAGGTAATGTGTCTCTTTTCCCTACTTTTTATTGTATTCTATGGAGGATTGTGTATGGAATATCTAGAAGAAGAGAATGGAAGGAAAAAACTACACTCTTTACAACCAAGCCCTTATTTTTACCTAATTAAATTATATAAAGGCCTCTACTCACAAATTCTGAGCCCAAGCCCTTGCAAATCACTGAGATTTCTCAAACATCACCCCCCTATACGAAAACCCAGATTGGTAGATAGCCTTCAAGTGGTAGCGAAAAGATCAAAATAGAAAAAATTAGGTTTTTGGATGTTGAAGGTACTTTTACTATAGCTAGGATGGCCAGTAGTAGGTCAAGAAAAATACTAAGAGAAAAGAAACCCTTTGTTAACCTTGATAAGGAAAAACCCAACAATTCCAAGTCTACCCATAATTTGGGAAACAAAATTGGCTTTAGACCTTAAAGGAAAGCCACTAGGAAAAATTATGGGGGAACAAGAGGATGAAGAGACTGGTAGTGAAGGGAAGGATGAGGAGGTTATGGGAGGGGAACAAGACAAACCTTTACCCTCTCAAGTGACTTTTACATTCAAAACTATGGACAACACTCTAGAGTCTAACGAGGAAGGGGTAATGAGGGACCAGGGTACAATTACATTGCCTGTTAGAATGGGTAATTTGAGTGTCAAGACTCAAGGGGGGCTCCTAAGGGAGGTGTTGATTAGAAGGAGGAGAATACTAGGGGAGTGGCATCTAGAAGGAGGTGGGCTCTATGGGGAAAACTAGAAAACTCTAGGGGAACCTAGATATAGCTAGGTTGGAGGAGACCATTACTAGCCTAATTAAGAAAAATGATCACTTGGAGGAAAATTTTGATAGGGTTGCTAACTTTTCTACTAGGGTTATGCATTTGGCTGTGACTACTCTTCATCTTTTTTAGGTTATTAAGGAAGACCCCACTCAGGATTAGGACATGGAAATGACTCATTCACTCTATAAATTTTTGGCAATTGATTGGTTGTGCTTGCTACTGTTAAGTCCAAGGAATCAAAGTATGGACAATTAGCTCCTACCTCTGTGCTTTTTTTGGCTTGATTTTCGTTTTGTTAATTAGTGTTTGTTTAGCCTATGAGACTTCATATTTTAATATTTCCTAGACTTGTTTAATGCCAAATGACAATTTTTGGGCCACTCTTAAGTATATTGATGACAATACCGTAGCTATTAGTAGCTAAATTTCAAAACATCTTAGTTTGGGGGTTTTTGGGCCAATATTATGTATAATGATGACTTCTAGTTGAGTTTCAAATTTTATTTTATGTTTTGGATCAACCCCCATTTTGGCTGCTTTTTTATATCAAAAACAATTTTATTGGCCAAAAGAACTAATCTCTAAAAATCATCTCAAAATTTAGTATTAATAATAATAAATAACATTTTCCTAGACATAAACCAAGTTCTTGACATTTCTCTTAAATTTTCTATGACATGGATTTAAGAAGTTGACATGGTGATGAGGGGTGTAGATGAAAAGCTCTATAAGCTTAACAATCTCTGCATCAAAAAACATGATATTTTCAATTATATTACTTTTGTTTTATAGTATTCCGAACATGCAATAAAGAAGAGTTCTACATGGTTTGTATAATATGCCAGTGATACATTGGATATGAACATTGGAAATGGAAACCATAGATACCAAGATATGTAGTTTTAGTTTTCATTTTTCAGTTTTCAAAATATTTTTTGTTGTTTGAAAATTGAAGCAATGTGAAATATTTTGCAACATGTCATTATTATAGTTACATTTTTACTTTACATTTTGCATTGAGATTTATGTGTTTTAAATGCCTAGAATTTGATAGTCATCCCTACTTGTCATGTGATTTTTAAATTATGGGTGATGTTAATATCATTTACTTTATGTTTTACAATAAATATTGATATATTTCTATATATATATAT